>JAMZAV010012996.1:0-16768 GCA_024449915.1 Sweltsa coloradensis | reverse complement strand
AATTCATCCGAATGACAATCTCAATCGCTTCAGCTCTGGCAGACACCTCAACACAACCCGTTGCTGGTACCCTCTGTGCAACGAGATTGAAACCATTGCTCTTGTGTTGGGGTTTTGCAAAAAGGGTGAAACACAAAGAATAAGGCGCCATAACACCATTCGATCAATGATTAAATAAAATAAATAAATTTTAAATTAAAAATGTGGCTCGTTGGTCTTGTGGTTAACGTATCTGCTTCCAATGAAGAAGGTCTAGGGTTCGATTCCCGCCAAAGTCAGAAGTTTTTTAACTTCTGATTTGGACTTAAGTCCATCAGTTCTTGTCTTAGGAGTTTGTAAACGGTGACTTTGGAGCCGTCCTAGCAACGAAGCACATAATAAATTCAGAGTTGTTCTGAATCGGCCTTGTTGATTCTGGCGTTGATCCGTGGGTGTTCGCACTGTCCATACCACTGATTGCTATATTTCCTATTAAAATATCGATCTTTGGTTGGTAATCGCTCACTCGTCGATTGCGTCGGGGTCTACAGGGTTGGCTTGGTCGCTTTGATTTACTGTCCCCCACTGAAAATCAGTTATATAACTGAGTGGGTAGACTCTAAATCCAATTTATTTATTTTTATTTATTTAAAGCGCCATAACACCATTCGATCAATGATTGCAAATGCATTCCGAGAAAAGGGGATTCGGGAAGTCCATGAAGAAATCCCGTGCATTTCTTCAGATGGTTCTCCTCGAAGAGTACCGGTAGCGGTAGATATAATCTTGATTTGCGAGGACAGGAAGAAAGTATTAATTCTTGATCCAACCATCCGCTTTGAACTGGAAGACAACCAGGCAGAACAACCAGTAAGTGAAGAAAAGAGAAGCATTTACTAACCTTGCATAGCTGATCTAACAAGAAGATACCACATTCCTGCTGAACAAAGGGAGATCATCGGTCTTCTAATAGGAGCATCATCATCATCATCATTTTGCATCATCATCTGTACAGCAATGGTCATAATTATTAATTTCATACTGCTGTTATATACTTTCTTAAACTAGGAAACGCTCAGTTGGACGCGTTGATAAGTGAGCACGTGCTATAGCTAGACCCACATTGTACATTTTTTAAATTTTAAAATTTGCGACGTTCGCTGTCCACGGGGCCATGTTTCCAATATTATTTATTATTGGCAAGGTATTTGGGTAAACTCGTGGGTAAACCTTTACTTTGTGGATAGAATCCAACGCCATCTAGAGGACCTTGACATCATTACCTTGGGAAAACTATTTTAACTCTTTGGTAACAAATAATACACTGCTTCCTCGATAGTATTTTGATTACTTCTAGGTGGCAGTGTATAGTGGCCAGAAACATTGTGCGACTTTTCGTTGCCATGATAACGTTACTTTTATTACTAGGAAAACGCTTAAGTCCCGCCGCGTTGTTGGATGAGCGTATATGGTGCATTGAGCTGCCATGTGTTACGCGGATTTTCTGTTGTTCTGTGAAAAATTCATTACTTAGTCGAAGATTTTTTTAATTTAATTAAATTAAATAAAAAATTAACTTAATTTTTTAAGAAAATCATAATTTGTAAAAAAGAAAAAAATCGTAAAATTGCAATTTTTATAAGAAATAATTATTCGATTGCGCTCAAATTTCACACGAATATCTTAATTCATAAAATTAAGGTTCTGTGAAAAAATCATTACAATCGGATAAAGCATGTAGGTGTTATAAGTCGAAGAAATTTTTCAAAAATCGAAAAAAATCGTAAAATTGCGTTTTTTACGAGAAAAAAATTCCCGATTGCGCTCAAAAACGTGGCAGTTCTAAGTTCAGAGATTTCGAAGGCCTCCATAAAATTTAATCGCAATCGGAGTATCGGTTTAGCCGGAATCGTGTTAACAAACACACAAAAATACAAAAAAAAAGAAAAAAAGAAAAAAAAAACATTCCGGATTTTTTTCTCCAGTGTCGTGAAATGGAATCTTCGCTACGCTCATCCAAAAATGTAATTTCCATCTACACTACTTATCGGATCAAAATAAAATTAACATATTCGTGACCGGATGGACATTCTAAATGATTTGGCCACCTCAGATTTTGTCGCTGTTTAGTTTGAAAAAAAAAAAATCGATTAACTTTAATGTAACTTTGTAACTTTTTGAACGATTTTGCCACAAAACTAATGGCATTCAATCCAGATCGGAGCTTGCGGATGGTTCAAATTTCAACTCGATCCGAACCTCCGTTAAAACGTTATGGCGAGACATAAAAAAAAGCGACTATTTTTTCCGGCAGTCAAATGGAAACGCTCGCTGAATTCTTTGTTTTTGTAAACATTTGTTCTTTGTATTGAATAGTACGCTGGATCCCCGTGGTCACCCATACTAATTGGCCAGCTGCCAGACTGAATTTATTATTCGTACTACGTAATGCCTATTTATTGCTATCTACCTAGCATCTACATGCAGAACATTGGATTTGTCATTTTCTTGGGTTTCCAGGTTTTATCAAAACCAACTGTATTTTGGCCAGGCTTTGCAAGGATCGAGTAATAAAAAAGGCAAATTCAAAATTTGCTAATAAGTAATAACTCAACATTGATAATAATATGCACTGGACTATTTTATTCTCAAAACTGTTGCAAGTGCCTTCCAGACTGCAGTAGCCTACTGTATCAGTACTTGAAGTAAGCATGTGTCCGTTAATAGTACACCTGAAATACCTGATCTTACCATTTCCACGTTTGAATGTGTAATGCCGCAAGGCCTAGACTGTATTCTTAAAGTCGGTATATCAACTTGGAAAAACTTTTAATATGTTAAAGGTGTTGATGTTTTAGAACGTTGGTTAAAAGGGAAAAAATCCCAAAAAATTCTGCTGCGCTCGGCAGCGATTTTAGTGGTTTTCCGGCCGAACGTGGAATGACGTCATTGTACGCCCGGCTCGCTGGCTGACTTGAGCTTCGTATGCACGCTCGGTCCCCCGCCTCGCATAAAGAGATAACATTGCAGTATAGTATCATCATTCAATAGTGCGGTGAAAGAATGTGCATCAGCTGAAGTAATAGTGTAATAATATCGATGCTATATTAGTATATTATAATGGTGTATGTTAGTCTAAATATAAAATGGTGATCAAGTGCAGGTGAATATAAAAATAATAATAGAAAATAAATTACACAAAAGCTATCATTTCATCGGTTTCCAAACTGTGATAAGTTATCATAAGCATACCAGCAACTATTGTCATACTTGTCTTTATTTTTCATAAAAAATATTTATTTTATATTTTTCCGTGCACATTTTGTCCTAATATTGTGAGCAAATGCATGTATATGCAATAACCATCATATGTAGAATCATTCAAAATCAATGATAATAAACAGTCATTCTTTACAGAAGAGCGTTGTGCGCGAGGTTCAACCCAATTTAAGCCCCAAACCATCTAGCAGACAATAACATTAGAAATAGAACCTTCCTAACACGACTGTACATGACACAAGCTCGCACTCACATTTATCTGAGCGGTCGTAAACACCCAGCGCGCAATCTGTGTTGTATACGTGATAAGTTATGCGATACTTGAGGATACTTCTTTCCACGCACTTACCAACGCACTCGTATTCAAACAAATACATATCATTTCTAATAAAGAAAACACAGATGACGATAGGGTGAGATGCCAACCCCCCCCCCCCCCCCAAACACGCACAAACACACATATCACACATTCACAACATGAATATTATATTTCTGCATGAACGTACTGCTAAAACGTATATATCAATAAATGTTTCATATTTGGTACCTAGATCATAATGTAATGTGAATTTGACATACAAAATAACATGTTTTACACAGGTGCCCTAGAATCTTACCACAAAGAAAGACTCAAGTATCTTCCAAAGCGAGTTCACTATCCATACGAAGGAATAGAAGCACGTGGTATACTCGCTATACTTGATCATAATCATCATAACTGATAATAATTCATCATCATCATCATATCATCATCTTCATCATAATTGGTGCTCTACAAACGAAACGCACAGCTGCGAGAAATCGACTGATTGGGTCTTGAAAGCCAAGTACTTCGTAACGCGAGCCGGCCGCGGACCGGCTACACGCTCGGGTCGACTCGATGAGTGGCCGTACAGTGACGTCATTTTTAGGCCACTAGTTTTCGTGCAGTGATATTTTAAAACTCTATTTACTTAGCCACCAGATGTCTGATCAAGCTGCATCTAAGATCTATTTCCGTGAAATTGAATGGTTCAAGATATGCTATGAAGTGAGACCAAGATGAGATAATTCCTTTAATATGGAAGGCAAAACATGTAAACTAATGTCGTGAAGGTGATTGATTACTGATTACTTAATTAGACGCCCACGGGAGTGTTTACGACAAATCAAATTGACTAATTGAGAAATAAATCCAAAACTCGTTTTTAAAGAATGTTTTTATTCTAAGCAAACATAATTATTCTTTCTAAAACATTAAACCCATAATAATGCACAGTGTTGCTTGGCAGTTTTAAGCTAACCCTAATTGACAAAAATATAAATAACTCAACTAACAAAAATAAAATAATATCAAACAATAAAATAATATAATGTAACATAACAAATAGACTTAATAGAAAATTTCTAAATAATATGAAACAAGCAAACATAATTATTCTTTCTAAAACATTAAACCCATAATAATGCACAGTGTTGCTTGGCAGTTTTAAGCTAACCCTAATTGACAAAAATATAAATAACTCAATTAACAAAAATAAAATAATATCAAACAATATAATAATATAATGTAACATAACAAATAGGCTAAATAGAAAATTTCTAAATAATATGAAACACCTTGCAAGAATCAAGGTCTTCTCATAAATATGGAGTAGGTGTACTACACATATACTTTAATATAGTGGGTGGATTTTTATCCATCAATCTGCTTCCCAGATGACATTAGATATAAATAAGAATAAGATCATACAAATAAACAAAAATTTTTCTTTACATTCAGTCTTCATTGTTGGCTTACATATCACCATATAAGGCACATGGCAATATTCCATAAATCTATAATATTTCTTAGGTTTGGGTACTAAGTGAAACGGCTGCTCTTTATTGGCACGCAATTCATGTCAAAGATTGCACTAGATAGTGGTGACAATCCTCTCAATCAATCCCTCTCCACTGATCGTGTCTAAAAGCACTTTATTTGCCGTTTGCTTTAGTTCAACACGCGTCCGCCTTCTCTTCATTGAATTGACTCCGGTGGAGGTACATGTTCATGTACCCCAGTGACATCCTCGAATTTCTGAAGTGTAACTACATTGTCGTTATATTTAATCCAGCAACGTAATGAAGAGTTGTAGACTTGACAGAAATAGTGACCTGCAAAACCATACAATGTACATTAACCATCAGGACACGATGATAAACCAAACTACAATGAATACAACAAATAGAGTGGGATATACAGTACAACTTATTGTTTAACTATTTACGTATTTACGTGGGATATTAGACCTGGAATTGACAACATACATTTTTTATATAAGATCGACCTAAAAATATACACATATACTACATTGAGTATATTCACTATGATATCAGGAGTTAGGACACACATTTATGGTAAATAAAACCACCACAAAGCGGTACAAACATTATTAAAACGCGGTGCAAAAAGTCGGTGTTAGAATCAAAACTCAACAAAAAAAACAATAAATAAAATTGTTAATTTGTACGTGTGACGTTCATGCATATTGTAATGTAGGTAATCACTCAGTAACTCTCTCAACTCCGACGAGTGAACATGGTTGTTCAAGCCGAAAAGTTTCGTTGAAATGTTATTTGTGTACCTATAAATTTATGTGACCTTCAACTCTACACAGTGCCAAACTCTTTCAAGGTGAACTGTGGTATCAGTGATGATAATCTAGACTTGGGCTAGGCCTATGCCAATACATAAAAAGCTGCATTAAACAGTTGCCTAAATTGGCCTAGGCCTAAGCTACTGTTCCCAGTGAAAAAATCTAGATTAGAGCCTGATTTTGTGGTATAAGCCTAGGAAATGAACTACATAGTACATACTAAAAAATGTCATACAAAAATGAAGTGTAGGCCTAGGTTGGGTCCATCCAAGGTCATCCTTGAAAAAATCATGCTGATTATGATTCTGCTAGGCCTACATGAGCAAAGGTCTTCCTGATGCTGTGCAGTATAACAAGTGTGTGTGACACCTAGACTAGGAAAACGCTTAAGTCCCGCCGCGTTGATGGATGAGCGTAATTTTTGTTAAACGAAAAAAGCGTAAAATTGCGATTTTTTTAATAGATAATTTTTCGATTACGCTCAAATTTCACACGAATATATTAATTCATAAAATTAAAGTTCTGTGAAAAAATCATTACAATCGGATAAAGCATGTAGGTTTTATTCGTCGAAAAAATGTTAAAAATTGAAAAAATCGTAAAATTGCGATTATCATGAGAAATGATTTTTCGATTGCGCTCAAATTTCACACGAATATATTAATTCATAAAATTAAGGTTTTGTGAAAAAATCATTACAATGGGATAAAGCATGTATAGTGGGGTAAAGATTACTAACTATAGTGCAAAATGTGATACCAGCATAAAAATTTGCAATTATGTAGATTTTGTAATGAGAAATTTGAAAATAACTGGCTCCACGATGGGGTCTTACTATTTAACTATTAATTAATTAATTAATATTAATTGCTTAATTATGTGACACGAATTTCAAAGTGGCAATAAATTAGTCATGTTTGGTATTAATTAAGAGCATTTTTCACCTTTATAAAGAAAAAAAATACATTGAAAAAATATATTGAAATATACATAAGTTATAGTTAAATATGTTGATTTTGCTGATTTTTAAGTTTTTGAACCAAAAGATCAACGTTAAAGTAAAATTTCTTCTAACCAATGATATCACAGTGTTCACAAAAGAGCTGGTAACTATAAGTAATATATCATTTTTCAATTTTCAATAATAGTAATTACAATATATTTAACACAAATAAATATATGGCGTAAAGATGTCTAACTATGGCACAAAATATGATACCAACTTAAAAAATTTGCAATCTTAAAGCTTTTGTAATGAGAAATTCGAAAATAACTGGCTCCAAGCTGAGTGTTTAGTATTTAACTATTAATTGATTAATTAACATTAATTAGTTAATTTAGTCCTAAATTTTCAAAGTGAAGACAAATTTGTAGTGTTTGGTATCATTTGAAAGCATTTTTTACCAAAATTAAGAAAATAAATACATTGAAAAAATATATTGAAATATATACGTGTTATCGTTAAATATGTTGATTTTGTGATTTTTTAGTTTTTGAACCAAAAGATCAACTTTAAAGTAAAATTTCTTCTAACCAATGATAACACAGTGTTCACAAAAGAACTGGTTACTATAATTGTTGTATCATTTTTCAATTTTCAATAATAGTAATTACAATATATTTTACACAAATTAACAAATTTTCTTAAATTGAAAAGTTACAGAAACATGTTGTGTGACGTAGCAAAATGCATCATTTGACTTGTTTATTAGTACAGTGCAATTAGCTCATATATGGCCTTAACCCACGCATTCAAAAAAACAAGCAAGGACCGGTTGGGATATGTTCAGGATGGTTTCCTCAATATCCCCAACAGAATCCCAAAAAATCCGGTTGCGGGTTATCCGCCATTTTGAAAATCAATTTACAGATTTTTTAGTTTTGTCAAAGAATGGAAAATTAGCAATATTGAGTGAAGTATTAGACCGAAATAGCTCACATTTGTTTTTAAAGTTTCGCATAGAATTAGGGGTGTGATAAGTAACAAGTTTGGCATGCTTTCTTTTAATCTCTGGCGACCAGCCGTCCTTAAAACAAATTTTTACCCTCTTTTTTTAAATTATCTGAATTTGTTTTGCCTATTTATCAAAACAAAAACAAAACCAGTAACTTTATGAAAATTTGTTTCAAATAAAAGTTGTAGGGCATGAAAAAACACATCGATATCATATTCTTGATTGTGTCCGTAGATGATAATGGCCGAACGCTACATGACAAGCAAGACCATTGTGTGGTGAGCAGCGTAAAACGTTTGCTCGACGCGCTACCACTAGCGCAGTCCATGGCCATAAGTCCCGTAGGAATTTCGACCTTTATAGATTTTCTCTTCTGATCCTGTTAGGGTATACCTTAAGGATAAAAAAAATCTTGGGTAAACATCTGGCATCCCGGGCCTAAGTTTTTTTACGACGCCATCTTGATTTGGGCAAATGCGTTTAGTTCACGCTCTTATTTTAATACATTTTCTATACTTTTGACTACATGTGTAATGAATCTAACGTAATAATAGGATTCTCCAATAAATTTTCAATTAAATGATACAAATTTGGTCATCCTGGGAACATTGTGGTATTTGTTATAGTGAAATACATATTATTAACAGTCCTGCGTACAGGTGCACTATTTACCTCCAATTGTGTATTTCATGATAGATATATAAAATTTGGCACAAAATATACGAAAATGTAATTGGAAAATGATTTGACTGTACAGGGCAATCTTATTATTATCCCACGACACCAATAGCGGCCATTTTCCAAGATGGCCACCCAACAAATTATTTGAAATTTTGTGACAGAATGTTGAAATTTGGTATACACATAGATCATGTCATTGAAAAATGACTTTTGAATAGGCCATGTCAAACTAACTAACACAATGGCACCAATGGCGGCCATTTTAGAAGATGGCCGCCACACACATTATTACGAACCACGTAAATTTTATGACAGAATCTTGTTGTGTACACACATAGGGCACTCCATTGAAAAATGTCGTATTTATGTGTTATATCAATACTTTTTAGAAACAATGTAGTATGGATCCGCTATCGCGTATCTTGAAATTTTGCTATGGAATTAAATACTAGCAATAATTACTACTTATAACAATTTAATTGTTTTTTATACACATTGTAGGCAATTATTGACAAGTTTCTATGTTACATTATATAATGTTTATGCATTCTAAATATGACAAGTGAAATGTTTATATTTCCATTTTAGTTCGTTCAATTAAATTCCCGTTAGTAAAAGGCGATAGTCCAGTAGATTACCAACGAGTTCACCCAGTATAGTCGCCAAAAGAAGCCAAAAGTACGCTTACATGTCGTTTTGTGTCAAAATACTACCTCTTGGTAACATTTACAAGACAGCCAAGAATTCACCAATTGGTTTCTAAAAATACGCCAAAAGGCAGCCAAATGTTTGCCAAAAGTTGACCAAATTATAGTATCATGTCATAAAATTGACTTAGTATGCATGGGTTTTATTGCATTAAAAAATGTTGAAGATCGTGAGAAAATGAATAGAAGACCATGCTTTTCTAGTTCCTATATGGCCATCAAAACATCTCAAATTAACGAATTCTAATAAAGTTCAGGATACAGATAATCACAATAGTAAAGTAGTGCATAGCATCATTACTATGTGTTGAATAATGTAAGAACTCGGTTTGAAATGCATACATTATATATTGATGTTTCGTAACAGACAACACTTGATTTTTATCTAAACCTCGTTACACTTGGACACTTGGATAACTATGGTTAATTTTCATGTAAACCTAAATAGGGTGTCACTTGAAACTGCCATGTATAATGTTGCATTATGTTTCTATTTACACACAAAACTCCCTTTAATATATGAATATTATACTGGGTTACACTGTGCACACTCTTTTCTCTTGCCGACATGCGATTTCATTTTACACCAACTATATTTTATATTTGTTCAATTAGTTTGGAAAAGGCCAAATGGCTAGTTTAGTTTAGATTGGAGAAGGGTTGACAGGTTGGGAAAGCATAGAGAACATAAAGCCCAGCCTGAAGGGCTGGGGGCGACAAAACTTTTCACCTGCTGATGACAACTGTAGCTAATTTAAAGTTGTTACCTTAATCCACGACGCGTTTCGTCCTTCTGGGACTCTTCAGGCGGATGGTGGCCACTAAAAATCAGCTAACTACATGCAACCAAAACTCACAACACATAACCAAACCTGTGGTAGGGCCACGCAAGAAGTAAATTCTGCAAGCATGTTGTCATCATCAGCAAGGTTACTTCACACACCATTCATACTGGGGCACACAGTCAGCACAGACAGTAAGGGGGCTTCCCTCCCAACTCTGGTGCTCGGGAGACAAGAAATCCATGACTTACCCTGGATTCGAACCAGGACCCTTGGCAACAAGAGAAAAGCTGCCCCTCCTGCTGTTGCTGGGCAAGGGTGCCTCTTCATTCATACAAAGAGAAAAGGTTAGAGATAGGAAGGGTGGAAAGTCACAACACAGCACAACCAGTGAGGGGGCTTCCCTCCTAGACTCTGGTGCTTGGGCGACAAAAGAACCATGTCTTACCCTGGATTTGAACCAAGACCCGTGGCAACGAGAGAGGCTGCCCTACTAATTGTGACTGGGATTCGTTTCCTTTCGTTTTCGAATCCCAGTCACAATTAGTAGGGCAGCCTCTCTCGTTGCCACGGGTCTTGGTTCAAATCCAGGGTAAGACATGGTTCTTTTGTCGCCCAAGCACCAGAGTCTAGGAGGGAAGCCCCCTCACTGGTTGTGCTGTGTTGTGACTTTCCACCCTTCCTATCTCTAACCTTTTCTCTTTGTATGAATGAAGAGGCACCCTTGCCCAGCAACAGCAGGAGGGGCAGCTTTTCTCTTGTTGCCAAGGGTCCTGGTTCGAATCCAGGGTAAGTCATGGATTTCTTGTCTCCCGAGCACCAGAGTTGGGAGGGAAGCCCCCTTACTGTCTGTGCTGACTGTGTGCCCCAGTATGAATGGTGTGTGAAGTAACCTTGCTGATGATGACAACATGCTTGCAGAATTTACTTCTTGCGTGGCCCTACCACAGGTTTGGTTATGTGTTGTGAGTTTTGGTTGCATGTAGTTAGCTGATTTTTAGTGGCCACCATCCGCCTGAAGAGTCCCAGAAGGACGAAACGCGTCGTGGATTAAGGTAACAACTTTAAATTAGCTACAGTTGTCATCAGCAGGTGAAAAGTTTTGTCGCCCCCAGCCCTTCAGGCTGGGCTTTATGTTCTCTATGCTTTCCCAACCTGTCAACCCTTCTCCAATCTAAACTATATTTTATATTTTATTTTCTAAACTAAGAAAAGCTACTCTAGAGCACTGCCATGTTAACGAATCTTTGGTTAACGTACACATTTTTCTATCACTTACACGCTTGTTTCAAATGGAAAGCATCCTCTTCGCGTCCTAGAATCACCCCAAGCCCGTTAAAGGACAGGAAAATAAGCTGAAGAATGCAGTTTTTACGGCACCAACCGTGTGCCACGAGGTATCCACGTGACAATCAATTATTGGTATCCCGTTGTCTACCTTTTAGTAATCTATCGGTAACTATGTGGCAACGTCTTTGTGTAGGCTTGGTGTCTTCCATCAGTTAGTAAACTCATGTCATTCTTTTGGCTAAGGTTTGGCGTTATATTTGGTGCTAAGTGGTCATCACTTGCTAACTTAAAGGTGAACTGTGAGCAACCACTTGATGGATATCTTGCCCAACAAGGAGAAAATGTTTGTAACTCATTGGCTGCCTCATCGTGAACGCATGGCTATCATATATTGTTGAGTTGAAATTTCGGTGGCTACCTTTGGCAACCACTTGGCAATCAAAATCAAGCCTTGGTCTTGCTTAGATACCTATTGGCAACCATTTGACAAACAAATTTCTACAAGGGCTGGAAGTTATTAAGACGTCAAGATCGTTCAAAATACTTTCTCCTTCAGCTGAGTGGGTGGGGGCTAATGGCTGGCCTGCTAATAGGATTGAGTATAGAGGATGCCAATAGCTAATTCTGTGTATATGTTTGTGGGTCCCAAACGGATAAACTTTGAGTAACCAAATTCTGCACCAATGTCAGTCATCTACCGGACTATCGCCTTTTACTAACGGGAATTTAATTGAACGAACTGAAATGGGAATATAAACATTTCCCTTGTCATATTTAGAATGCATAAACATTATGTAATGTAACATAGAAACTTGTCAATGATTGCCTACAGTGTGTATAAAAAAACAATTGAATAATTATAAGTAGTAATTATTGCTAGTATTTAATTCTATAGCAATATTGCAAGATACCCGATAGCGGATCCATACTACATTGTTTCTAAAAAGTATTGATATAACACATAAATATGACATGTTTCAATGGAGTGCCCTATGTGTGTACACAATAACAAGATTCTGTCATAAAGTTTACGTGGTTCGTAATAATGTGTATGGCGGCCATCTTCTAAAATGGCCGCCATTGGTGCCATTGTGTTAGTTTGACATGGCCTATTCAAAAGTCATTTTTCAATGACATGATCTATGTGTACACCAAATTTCAACATTCTGTCACAAAATTTCAAATAATTTGTTGGGTGGCCATCTTGGAAAATGGCCGCCATTGATGTCGTGGGATAATAATGAGATTGCCCTATATAGTTAAATCATTTTATAATTACATTTCGAAAATTTGTGCCAAATTTTATATGTCTATCACGAAAGGCACAATTGGAGGTAAATAGTGCACCTGTTCGCAGGACTAATAATAATATGTATTTCACTATAACAAATACCACAATGTTGCCAGAATGTCCAAATTTGTATAATTTAATAGGAAATTTGTTGGAGAATCCAATTACAGTAAGATCCCTCTTATCCGAGTTGGATGAGACCGGGGGCACCTCGGATTTGCGAAAAACTCGGATGGCGCGTTTCATTTGTTTATTTGCTCTCGTAGGCCTAGCATAGGCCTAGCCACACATGTAATGGATAAAGGAACATAAAATACACACGATACACTTCATACAGGGTATACTAAATGAATTAATAGCTTGTAAATCAAGCTCACAAAACACGTACACAATTAGGCCTACATGTCGTAATAAAAACGTATGTCTAGGCCTAAACTCGACGCAGTAGGCCTAGGCTAGGCCTACAATGCAAACATAGGCCTAGGCTAGGCCTAGGCCTAGCTCTCTTTCTCATGTGGGAAAACCTCTCACTACTATATCCCGCGCTGAAGCTCTCGTCGCAAGATAAGCCTGGGAAAGAAAGAACATAAGCCCAGGAATAACAATCCTATGCGTCGTGATAACGAATTTCGTGAATCGGTTGAAAGATGATTGCATTGCGAATTCTACTTCTACACCCAACCATCTTTGTCAGTCAGCTGTGAGTGTGAGTTGGTTGGATCGTACGCGCGTCTCGTACGCGCAGACGGCGGTGTCCAAGATTTATTGCCGCATCTTTCTCTCTTGCACTCACTCGTGGCATGGGCGCGACTCGCCGAGACGGACGGAAGCACGTGATAGCT
The DNA here is from genome assembly GCA_024449915.1 of Sweltsa coloradensis. Taxonomy (NCBI): domain Eukaryota; kingdom Metazoa; phylum Arthropoda; class Insecta; order Plecoptera; family Chloroperlidae; genus Sweltsa; species Sweltsa coloradensis. The sequence continues at coordinate 3,344 of JAMZAV010012996.1, read as the reverse complement.
TACAACGCGCTCTGTCGTCAACTCCAATTACTCTTTAGGCAGCGGGCACGCTCCGCGGGAAAGACCGCAACCACGTAGCGCGTAATTTAAACTGGTGAATTAGTCTATAAACGGCCGCGAAATATACCCGGATCTTAAAATCGGCTCCGGGTAATTTCTGGAACCGGGTACCCGATGTCATCCCTACTCGTAAGGCATGCCTACAAATGTATGCGAGTACATTTAAAAAAGTGCGGCGCGGCGTCTGTAATTATTTTTATGTTTTATTTACGTATTTAAAACTTTAATTTTTTTTTTTTTTTTTTTTTTTTTTGGGGGGGCGGCTCGGTTAACACGGAATATCGGATAAGAGGAGATCGGATAAGAGGGATCTTACTGTATTACGTCAGATTTATTACAAATGTAGTCAAAAGTATAGAAAATGTATTAAAATTAAGAGCGTGTACTAAATGCATATGTCCAAAACAAGATGGCGTCGTAAAAAAACTTTGGCACCAGATGTCAGATTTTTACCCAAGAATTTTTTATCCTTAAGGTATACCCTAACAGGATCAGAAGAGAAAATCTATAAAGGTCGAAATTCCTACGGGACTTATGGCCATGGACTGCGCTAGTGGAAACGTGGAAGAGCAAACGTTTTAGGCTGCTCACCGCACAATGGTCTTGCTTGTCATGTAGCGTTCGGCCAATATTATCTACGGACACAATTAAGAATATGATATCGATGTGTTTTTCCATGCCCTACAACTTTTATTTGAAACAAATTTTCATAAAGTTACTGGTTTTGTTTTTGTTATGATAAATATGCAAAACAAATTCAGATAATTAAAAAAAAGAGGGTTAAAATTTGCATCAAGGGCCGTAGGTTGCCAGATAATCAAAGGAAGGCGCACCAAACACCTTAATCGTTTCTTTACGAACAATTTAAAACAAATTTGAGCTATTTCGGTTCAATACTTCACTCAATATTGCTAATTTTCCGTTCGTCGACAAAACTAAAAAATCTAAAAACTGATTTTCAAAATGGCGGAAAACCCGCAACCGGATTTTTTGGGATTCTGTTGGGGATGTCCAGGAGACCCACCTTAACAAATCCCGACCGGTCCCTGCTTGTTTTTTTGAATGCGTGGGTCATATCACAACGGCCCTGTACTATATATCAATCTTAAAGATTTTGTAATAAGAATTTAAGACGCTGCGTCGGAGCATGTTTCCACTGCGCTCCAGAGGCGCTGCGGCCGGGGCGTGTTTCCACTGCGCTACAGAGACGCTGCGGCCGGAGCGTGTTTCCACTGCGCTACAGAGACACTGCGGCCGGAGCGTGTTTCCACTGCGCTACAGAGACACTGCGGCCGGAGGGGCATGTTTCCACTGCGCTGCAGAGACGCTGCGTCTGGAGCGTGTTTCCACTGCGCTACAGAGACACTGCGACCGGAGCGACTGGAGCGTGTTTCCAATGCGCTACAGAGATGCTGCGGCCCGAGCGTGTTTCGGAATGCGACCTACGTATTGATTATTGAATATTGATATATTATTATTTATATATATTCATACTGTACATCTTTTATAAGGTTTTTGACTATTGTCATAATTGAAAATTCATAAACACTCGTCAAAATACTCCAATAACACTCTTAGAATCGAAAAATTTCTGGGGCTGGGCATCATCTGGGAAGGTACCCCCTCCCCCCATTGTTCCCAATTGTGTACTTTACCCAAGAAACAGCATATACCTGTTAGCAATATTTCTATTTATAAGGCTGTGCTTCCTGTCAGCCATGTTTCTTGCAGGATGTGCAATTGGTTTTTAACAATGCGACGCTCAATGACTTTACCGAGGACCGCCACCGGGTCAGTACCGTGTCAACCGAGAGAAAACATTTAGCAAGATTATAGACATACAAGGTTGAGTTTACCAACGCAAGTAAACTGTTATGTAACAGATAATATGTGAATATTATTTACTTTATTGTATTTTACATTTAATTATTAAATTCAGTTATTAAACCATGTTATCGTCGCTCGCTTCAAACTTGTCTCCTAGCAACATCTTCCACCTAGGCCTATAGCCTAGGCTAGATCACCACCATCGCCTAATTTTATTAAACCCGGACCGTAAGTAAGAGTGGGTTTAACATACCCATATATTATTATTACCCCCATATCTTCACGGACGGCTCCTACGACTCGGTTACAAACAGAACAGGCTACGGCATCCACTGCATCTTCTTCAAAGAAGCCACTCCAATGGGAGCTGGTGAAACATACTTTGACGCTGAGGTCGCAGCCATCGCCAGGGCAGCCGAAAATATCACCGAGACATCCGCCTTCCCCCTCAACAAGACAATATTTGTCATCCTAAGCGACAGTGTCTCGGCCATCCAATTTATCTCCCAAGCAGCGAATCTTCATCCGAAATGGCTGATTTTCGAAAACTCCCTTGCCAGCCTCCATCAGCAAAACAAACTATTAGAGGCTCAATGGATCCCTAGCCACTGCAAGATCATGGGGAATGAAAAGGCAGACTTCTTGGCGAAAAGTGCCACAAAAGCACCGCAACCACTAGCAGCGTCTCTCTCCTTCAAAAATGTCAAACGAAGATCAAGTCAACCACAAAAAAGATCTTCAGGAACACCACAGAAGAGACTTCACGACTAAAGAACTGGTGGACCGATATCAAGAAAGGGCCAGACAAAGACTGGTCGAGAAAGACGGCCACCGCCCATTTCCGGCTTGCAACTGGTCACGACATCTTGCAGCACCACCTGCACCGCTTCAACATTACCAACGAACCGGCCACCTGTAAACTTTGTAATTTAGAAGACCAAGACAGAGCACATCTCTTTAGATGCGCCGCCCTCAAGAGTGACATTGACTCCCTGCCCGATGAACTGAGCAGGATAGAAAAGGAGGCAGTCTTATATTGGATAGCAAGACAGAAGAATGGCTAAAGAGACCAACTTTGTACACGAAAAAAAATAAAAATTAAATATTTTGGGATTACACCACTGAATGTACCCACACTTCATTCAGCTGACCATTGATCTATGGAGGTTACAATTATGTCCCCCCCCCCCCCAATAAACAAGGGCCCCGGGGGATTATGTTGAATTATTGCACATCGAGCAAGTGAAGTCTTGGAGAATAAAACTCCGAATCATTTAGCGAATAAACAGAAACTATCTCCGACTTACCAAGATTTGGTGTGTCTCCTACGTGTTGGATTAAGGCGACGAGTCGATAGTCCATGGTTGACTCATCTTCCTTCACTGGCTGCAAACAACATAGATGGGTAAACGGTTGTACCTCAGCTACTTTTCTTTGTGAGAGAATATACCATTCTA
>JAMZAV010012995.1:0-15573 GCA_024449915.1 Sweltsa coloradensis | reverse complement strand
GTCTCCTTTAGGATACTCACTTTCAGTGTGGCATGTTGGATACTACTTTAGGTGTGGATTCACTTTCAGGTGTAGGATACTCACTTTCAGGTGTAGGATACTCACTTTCAGGTTCAGGATCTCACTTTCAGGTGTAGGATGCTCACTTTCAGGTGTAGGATACTCACTTTCAGGTGTAGGATACTCACCTTCAGGCGTAGGATACTCACTCTCAGGTGTAGGATGCTCACTTTCAGGTGTAGGATACTTACTAACAGGTGTAGGATGCTCTCATTCAGGTGTAGGATACTCACTTTCAGGGGGGGTAAGATCGTTACGAGGTAAGAAATACGTTCTGGTGGTAGCAGACCACTTTACTAAATGGACTGAGGCTTACCCTCTTCCTAATCAGGAGGCATCAACGGTGGCGGAGAAACTAGTTTCAGAGTTTATTTGCCGTTTTGGTGCACCAGTCGAGATCCATAGTGATCAGGGACGACAGTTTGAGGCTAAACTTTTTCAAGAAATGTGTACTCTTCTAGACGTTACCAAGACGAGGACGTCATCATATCATCCCCAGGGGGACGGGATGGTTGAACGATTCAATCGAACTCTGCTGGAAATGCTCAGTCAATGGGTAAACGATCACCAGACAGATTGGGATGTTCATCTGCCTCAAGTGATGTTAGCATACCGCTCCAGTGTCCATGAATCCACCAAATTTAGCCCACACTTCATGTTGTTTGGTCGTGATATCCGGTTGCCACTGGACGTAATGTATGGTCTACCAGTGCCAGCAACCACAAGTACGGAATACGCAAATAACTTGCGAGCAACATTGGAGGAAGCACATGCGAGAGCTCGGGAGAAGCTTCAAGCATCTCAACGCATCCAGAAAATTAACTATGACAGGCATTGTCATGGGACACCGTATGCCATAGGCGATCGCGTCTGGTTGCTAAATGACGTGGTGAAAGTGGGCCAAACAAGGAAGCTTCATAGACCATGGCAGGGACCGTATGTCATAAGGAAGAAACTTTCGGATGTAACCTTCAGAATCGCCTCAGATGGGTTAAGAAGAAACGGGCGCCTGCTAAGGAAACGCTTAGTGGTACACTTCAATCGTCTGAAGCCATATGCAGAAGAGGGAACTATCCCACAACTGGCGACGATTGGGGACGAGCTTGCTTCTGGCTCTACCGCCACAGTAAGGGAAATGGAACAGTCGAATGATCATCTTCAGGTTCCTGCAGAACCTTCTACGAGTCGTGAAGAGCAAACCGTCAAGTCATTAAGCCAGCCCCCGGAGGCCAGCAGGGTGGTGTCCCTTGGTGAAGAGCAAGCCGTCAAGCCGTTAAGCCAGCCCCCGGAGGCCAGCAAGGTGGTGTCCCTTGGTGAAGAGAAAGCCGAGACAAATAGTGGTCGTTATCCACGTAGAAATGTCCGGGAACCAGATAGGCTGCAAGTGGGCATTTGAGAACTTGATTGGGTTATACTGCCACGGGACGTGGCTCATTTGTAAGGGGGGGGGTAGTGTAGTGAAGGTCCATGTTTGTGGACGCGGAGGGTACTGTCACATCTTCCGCTTGACGGGTTTACCGTTAGGCGAAGTGGGCGTGAACTACCCTCCGCGCTCCAACCCCTGGCGCTGAGAGCCAGTCCAGTTCTAATGCTGTAGCGAGCAAGTACTAAATAAAGTGCTGTGTGTGTGTGAAACCACGTGTTGTTATTTAGGTAGTCTTAGGAACTAATTATTAGAACCTGCACGTACGCTAAATTCCCAAAATTTCCACTTCGGAATCCGCTGTATTTAAAGAACTTATTTTATTTTTCGTTTTCTACTCCAACAGGCGATCCAAATGACCGAGAGACTTTATTACTATTTCTGTAATTATTTGCACTCCCTTTATTAATATAGGTATTGCTAAAATATGATAAACTTATTCACCCTAAATAGTACATTTGGGTCACCATATCCATATAAACATGGGGAAATGTTTTTTTTGAAATACACAGATAGCCAACAAGAACAACATACACATAAAAACACATCATTTATTTATCTTCACTTTATCTACTGTACAGAGGCCATCACAAACAACACATAGGTACCATACTTCAGTTTTTATTTTCATAGAACCTTACGCTACATTATAATCTAAGAAAAATAAATAAATAAAATGTGTAGTGCGTGACTGTTTATATTTGGTATGTGCTTATTATAATATGAGCAGCCAATTAGTAGACATTTCGCATGTTTAGCTTTGATGTGAACGCATTGCTTAATCTTCCATTCCAACGTCTACATCACGCTTCTGAAGCTTGCTCTGTTGTCGATAGGTCAATTAGAAATATTATTTGACATATTTCAATCGTGTTCAAATTATGGAGTGATACTCCCCAATACGCATCACTGTGTGGACGTAATCGATAAAAACTGAACACGACGTCCAATTGCCATGAGGCTTTTCAATGACATTTTTAACAAGGATAATACACTGTTTTTTTATCCTTTTGGTCAAGGAGGCGGGTCTAAGATAAATCAGAGGAATTTTCCATTGGTTGTATTTAGTTTTCTTCATTACATCCATAGTTTGGGTATAGTCCCGTACCTGTGAGCTTGTTAATGTTACATCATTGAAGGTTTATTGTGTACAAGACTGTTACTCCTGTACGTTGAATCTATAGACCACATATTTATAAAATCACATAATGTAAATCATATAACTGCTATCTTAGAGACATTTATCACGGATCATTACCCTATTATACTTGGCTGGAACACTACACATGACGAACTAGACGCAATTCGGCAAGCCAAGCGGAAAACTCAATCCATTAAAAAAACTCTAGACCATGATAAATTGATCGATTCATTAATAGCAGAGGATTGGAAATCAGTAACTGACCAGACAGACGTTGATACGGCCAAGGACAATTTTATTAACACTCACAAAGTATATCAAGTTAGCCACAAATGACAAAATTATCTCGAATGTGAACTATAAGCTAAAACCTTGGATCACAGATGGACTTGTGAAATCTATTAGGACCAGAGACAAACTCAGTAAACTATCCCTCAAGTTTCCGGAAAACGAAGAGCTACGTAATAACTACAAACAATATAGAAATCAATTAAACTCTCTCTTAAAACGCACTAAAAACGATTATTATAAGCAGCAAATTGAAGAAGCATCTAATGTTAGAAAAGTATGGAAGGTTATAAACGAGGCCACAAATAAGTCCCAAACAAGCCTCCAAATCAAACAGATTGCAACAGATAGTGGCATGATAACTAGTAAAGAGAATCCTAAAAATGTGGCGGATGTATTTGTTGACTTCTTCTCTGACATTGGCAAAAATATGGCTAGTAAAATAACACCTCCCACCTCTGGCCACCTCCATTCAGATTATATAAACATAAATAAAGATAAAACGGTACACAAATCAATCTACATGACACCTGTTGATGACGCTGAACTAGGGAATTGTATTGATGCCTTAAAAAATAACTCAGCGCCTGGGATAGATGAGATAAAATGTCCAACAATCAAGCTAATCAAACCATATATAATAGCACCTCTTAAATATATTATCAATACAAGTTTTTCTGAAGGAGTATTCCCTAAATCATTTAAAAATTCCGTTATTATACCAATTTATAAGAAAGGAGATAGAACAGCAGTTACAAATTACAGACCTATTTCTCTTATCAGTAACCTATCGAAGATTTTAGAAAAATGCATACAATCTAGAATGTATTCATTCTTTGAGAAACATAAAGTTATTTCACCTAACCAGTTTGGCTTCCAGAATAATCTTAGCACACAAGACGCTATCACCAAACTTACTAATGAGGTGGCAAACGCAATGGATAAAAACAAAAAGTCTTTAGTTGTATTTCTAGATCTTGCAAAGGCGTTTGATACAGTTTCCCACTCACTTCTGATCACTAAACTGGAGCAATACGGAATAAGAGGCACCCCCCTAGAACTTATAAAAAGCTACTTAGCAAACAGAAAACAATTTGTACGAATTGAAGGGAACCTCAGTAAAGAGAGAAACATTGAATATGGTGTCCCACAAGGTACGACACTGGGGCCATTGTTATTCTTAGTATATATTAATAGCCTTTGTAACATGAACCTCAAAGCAATAATAGTTAGTTTTGCTGACGATACAGTAATCATCTTTCAGGAGGACTCATGGACTGAAGTACATAACGTAGCAGAACTAGAAATGAGACGCGTAAAAACCAATCTTGAAACCAATTTACTTACTCTTAATTTAGAAAAAACAACTTACATGACCTTCTCACCCAACGTCTCTGACCAACCACAACACTTTAATCTGAAAATTCACCAGTCCACCTGTTCAACACAGCAAAGTGCGTGTAGGTGCCACGTACTAAACAAGCGCGAAGACAATATGTATCTCGGCGTACTTATTGACCAACATCTTAGATGGAACAGGCACATTAATTACATCACTAAACGGTTGCGAAACTCCATATATAAATACTATACACTGAGGAACATTCTGATGCCATCCACACTGAGATCAGTCTACTTTGCACTTACCCAATCAATTATACAGTATGGGATAATAGGCTGGGGAGGAGCTAGCATCACCCACATGGAACCTCTCAATGTGGTTCAAAAATGTATCCTTAAAGTAATGTTAAATAAACACTTCCTATACCCGTCTAACCTCATTTTTACCGATTCCAACATACTAACGATAAGAAAATTGTACATAAAAAACTCCCTTATTCACATCCATAAAAACTATAAATCATATAATTCGGTAATTCACAGAGTTACGACTAGAGATAAAGTGAATAATAAACTACAAGTACCAAGAGTAAATAAAGGGATCACCCAAAAGCATTTCATGTACTTGGGGCCCAAAATATTTAACCTTTTACCAGCAGAACTGAGAGATAATGTAAGCAAAACAAAATTTTCCCGACAAGTAACACTTTGGCTCTAGACCTCTCTAGACCCTCTAGACACACCCTCTGTTAGTAGCAATGTTTATAGCTCTGAGATTATGGATGCATTGTATCCTCCTTTTTGGTTCTAGTTTAGTTTAGTTTAGTTTAGTTTAGATTATATTCATAATACTTACTGACCTTCTGTAGTAGAGTTGGCAAGTTTTTTCACTAGTATACATTGCTATCGCAATAAGCATACATACATGTAATTTATTTTCGTCCTAGCCTATTATTATTAGTTAACTAATGAAATCAAGAATGGATGCATATTAATAATTATCTTTGTCAATTTTACTGCTATACACATGTATAATGTATAATATTAACCTTAGTCCACGTAAAAGGGATGCTCCATACACACACAAGTTGCCTTATGTGGTGGAGAATCTCTGAAATATATAATCTTCTAGTATATGTTATACATATTAATGTGGAATTGAATAAATTGAAATTGAAAAAATTGAATCTCCTACTGCTGGTAAATGATCGTTTGAAAAGATCGTTTGCTCACGATCAGATTGATGTAGCCTCTGTCGTGATCGGTGATTGTCACTGGACAAGGGATTGACTTCCTAAAACACAAACAATACTAAGTCATGATTTTATTTATATGTTTTTCTGTGTTTTTTTTTTAACAATTGTCTTTCCTGCGAATTTTTTCGTTTGGCGGTATTTTTTACCGATTTGTACCGCCAAACAAAAAAATTCGCAGGAAAGACAATTGTTAAAAAAAATCTTTTTTCTCTCAGTCAGCCTATAGAAAACCAGTTGAAAATGAATGTCACAAAAACACATTACCCTACGTTGAATGATGTGCCTTGGCGAATTGAAGTTTGAAATTATTTTGCGATGGCTATATTGGCCGTGTACCGGATCAGAAAAATTTGAAAAAAATATTTTTGATTTTCTAAAATAGCCAGGTTTCAAAGCCAGTGACTATGTTTTGACTTGGTAGCATATTTTGGAAAATAGGAAAACGCGGTCGAATAGCCTTAAGTAGCTTCGCTCCCAATTGTTGGTACTCCCGTACCAGTGCTTGTTTAAATAACACGCATTATCTCATTCCTAGCCGACAACTATTAATTACACTTACACATAAATCAAACCTAATACAAATAATCTTACTTGTTGTATAGAATGACGACGATCGAGTTGTCTGGAGTTTGGAACGCAATGCTCTCTACTCCGCTCTCCTCTCCCGGCGTGATGGCGATGCGAACCGACCCCTCGGGTACGAACTTGGCAAAGTGCCCCAGTGCATAGAACATGGGCTGTTTGTAGAACTCGTCTTCTCCTTTGTTTACTATGATGGCGGCATCAACAAAGTTCTGGGCCCAATTCGGACCACCAGTTTGGTCGAGAGCCAGGTTCCAATCCACCCATCCCACCACCCAGTGGTTCAGGTTCTGAAGAAAATATTGCATGCATATTCAAACAAAGTGTTGAAGAAAATAGCAAAACATGTCGTAGTCACAATAGGTATACTTGCTATCTCCCATGTTGAATATAATTATTTAAAAATTTATACTTGCATTTTCACTTTTGAGAAAGCGCATGAAAGTATCGCAAACGTTTATACTGTACGGTTGTGGTCAAACCTTGTACGATAACGACATAATCCTCATCCTGTTATTAACCGTGATAATAGCGTTTGTTTTAAATGTGTCGCCAAAAGTGAAAGACACACACACCAAGCCACAGGACGTCTGAAAAAACTACAAACTAAAACAGTGAACATTTATAAAAATGAAAACGTCAGTCGTAGCCTTATAGAAATTACCCAACATTTCAAAATATTTTAGTCTCAAATTTGAACCCTAGATGGGCTCTTTCAATGGCCACGATATTTTCAGTTATATTAACTTAGAATAATTTAGTTTGCTGATTTCCTCTAGACTACCAGTGGATCGACTTGAGTATCCTCCAGATCAATTAATTTGTTTCATTTCTGCAGTAGTAGTAGTAGTAGTAGTAGTAGTAGTAGTAGTAGTAGTAGTAGTAGTAGAAGTAGTAGTAGTAGTAGTAGTAGTAGTAGTAGTAGTAGTAGTAGTAGTAGTAGTAGTAGTAGTAGTTTTTTTTTTTTTTTTTTTTTTAGAAAACTTTTATTGATCAAAAATTACAAATACAGAATTGACAAACCCCACAAAGCTACGCAGTAGCTTGTCTGTGGGGTAATTTGTTATTACATTTTTACAACATTTTGTAAGTCTTGACTCTTCGTATTGAAACAAAACAAAAAATGATTACATTTCATCAACAAAGTATAAACACACAAATCAAATATTAGTAATTCAAATCTACACATACAAAATACACATTAGGTTCCATATCTCATTTTCTAATAACCATTTCCTTATTTGTTTTTTATTTCACACCATTTTGTCAGTTGCTTTAGGTCTTCTGGCAATTTATTGAACAAGGACGGCACTAGGTAGCTTTTCTGTTGTTCTCCGTACCTGTTATAAATGTCACTAGGTATCAACAATCGTAACTTATTTCTTGTTTTATGGTCATGATGAGATACAGCTTTGTACTCTGATGAGAAGTAATTAGTGACCATAAAAACATAAAAATGCAGTTTTGAAGCTGTTAAAAACTCACTAGTTCTTTCTCCAAAAATTACCCTCCAAATTGACCTTTGTAAATTTTCCACCTTTTTTATGTAAGAAGCCGTAGCATGTCCCCATGACAATATTCCGTATCGTATTAAAGATTCTGCCAGTGCATAATACACCGTAACCAAAACGCTAGTACTTACATATGGTTTAAGAACACGTATACTGTACAAGGTTGACCTTAATTTGCTGCTTAACTTATTTATATGTTTGTCCCATTTAAAATTTCCATCAATTATCACTCCTAGATATATGTGTTCGAATGTATTATCTAAACACTTTTGGCACCGCGATGAGTCATCATCACTCGAAACACAACCCTTTCGGGAAGTTTCTGTGTAGGCAGGCATAATTATGGAAATAATGTTTAATTTTTTAACACAAGTGTAAGGTGAATGAATATGCATGACCTTTGTTTTTTTATAATTGATAGTTAGACCACTATCATGGGACCATCTTAAAATATTCAAAAGTCATTTGGAGCATTTTTGTTTACAATTTCAAATACTCTATGAATAGCACAATTACAGTATCGTCAGCATAAAGAAAAATATAACAATCTTTGACCATCTTTAACATGTCATTAACATAAACAAGATATAATAATGACCTAAAATGGAGCCTTGGGCACACCAGATGAACTTTTGTTTAATTTACTAAAATAATGTTGATATTTAACAGTCACACGTCTTTCTGACAAATAATTTCTAAATAATTCTAGTAGTGGCCCTCGTATTCCAATTTTTTTAAGAGCATTCAGCAGTCTACTATGAAGTAAGGTGTCAAACGCTTTAGAAAGTCTATAAAAATTACCCCCACATGCAAATTTTTATTTAATGCATTGAAAACTAGGTCGGAAAATCAGCCAGAAGACTCCCTTGCTTTTGTTTTTTTGAAAACCATATTGACGTCGATCAATTATATTAAAGTTTGTCATATAGAAATAGTTGATCAGCTAGATACCTTTTCCATAATTTTTTCAATTGACGGCAGTATCGCAATCGGTCTATAATTGTTAAATGCCATATGATCACCGTTCTTGTAAATCGGCCTCAAAATCGATATTTTTAAACCTTCCGGTATCATCTTGTATTTAAATATTTGATTAACTAAATGTGCAATAATGGACTTATTGATCAGAAATTAATTTAATGTCACTCTTCTAATCCTATCAATGCCCGGACCTTTATTACTGTTTAGATTGAGTATAATATCACTTATTGTTTTGGGAGTAGCTTTTTTAAAGTACATAGATTGTAAGGCATTATCATCACAAGCAGTGGCTGTCTCTATTGCACAGTCGTGTTTTATAGCCTCCACCTCATCCGAAAAGGAATTAACAAAACCATCAACTATACTATTAGCGTCAAAGCTCTTCTCCATATACTTTGATATGACTTCGTCAGGAGCGTTTTTTTGCTTCTTACCAATAGCACAATTGATTGTTTTCCATGTTTCCTTAATGCTATCTTTACACCTAGCAAATCGCAATTTATAAAAATTACTTTTCGCTTTATCAAGGTCTTTATTTATAGTATTTCTCAGTTGCTTAACATATTTCTGTATTCATATTGTTATTTGAGCGTTTCCATCTTCGAAACCACTTATCCCTTTCTTTCATTAAATTTTTCAAATCCATAGTTACCCAAGGTTTTCCATTCCTATGCTTCAAGTTATGACTAACTCTTATTTCCTCAGCGTCATCATAGACACGTTTAAAAATATCACTTATCTTGTTATATAGCTCACATGGGTCATCGCAATTATTTAATTTACCCCAATCAACATTCTTTAAAGCGTTTGTCACCTTTCTATCATTTATGACTTTTGACTCAATTTTAGCATTTTCCAATGCATGATTACGTAATAAATTTTGTTCAAATCCTAGCATTATTATATAGTGGTCTGATATTTTTGTTTGCAAAATTGCCGAAGTGACCTCTAAAGTTTGATCTTGCAATCGCACATAGCTATGATCGATGCATGTTGCTGTAAACAATTGAAGCCTGCTCTCAACCCTTGTTTCACCGTATGTGCAACGCCTCATTCCATATTTAGTAGTAGTAGTAGTAGTAGTAGTAGTAGTAGTAGTAGGAGTAGGAATAGTAGTAGTAGTAGTTAGTAGTAGTTAGTAGTAGTTAGTAGTAGTTAGTAGTAGTAGTAGTTAGTAGTAGTAGTAGTAGTAGTAGTAGTAGTAGTAGTAGTAGTAGTAGTAGTAGTAGTAGTAGTAGTAGTAGTAGTAGTATAGTAGTAGTAGTAGTGTAGTAGTAGTAGTAGTTAGTAGTAGTAGTAGTAGTGTTTTTTTTTTTTTTTTTTTGAATTGTTCTTTATTTGGAAAAATACAAAATACAGCAATTTCAGACTCCGCAAAACTACTTACGTAGCTTGTCTGCAGAGTCTCTTTACAACAACAAACATATATAACAATATCTCTGACTCTCATTTTGTCGTGATACAATAAATTCAGATAACAAAAAATGAAAAACATTCTAAAACTAAAGAGTAACACAATAGTATACAATATAAGAACCATTATAATACCATATAACCACCCCACCAAAGATTACATAACTTCAAAAACAAAAACAAAGACAAATCATAGACAATAATATTCATTCCCTTTTTATTATCCATTCTTTTATTTTCCTCTTCACCTCATTCATAGATTTTAATGATTTTAAATTTGTCAGGTAAGGTATTTAAGAATTTAGGTACAATAATTTTTCTTTCCTGATCTCCATAAGTGTTGTATCTGGTTGCCGGTATTAAAAATCTATCTCTATTTCTTGTATCGTATGTATGTTGCGTCACAGCTAAGTAATCTTTGTCAAAATAGTTATTCGTTAGTATCATATATTCATGTAGTTCATTTACAAACATTAAACCTACATTACCATTTATGTCATACTTGTGAGGATACATGATCTTAAAAATACGTTTCTGAATGTTAACAATATCTTGCACATATGTACCGGATGTAGCACCCCATGCTAGTAGTAGTAGTAGTAGTAGTAGTAGTAGTAGTAGTAGTAGTAGTAGTAGTAGTAGTAGTAGTAGTAGTAGTAGTAGTAGTAGTAGTAGTAGTAGTAGTAGTAGTAGTAGTAGTAGTAGTAGTAGTAGTAGTTGTAGTAGTAGTAAGTAGTAGTAGTAGTAGTTTTTTTTTTTTTTTTTTGAATTGTTCTTTATTTGGAAAAAATACAAAATAACAATTTCAGATCCGCAAAACTACTTACGTAGCTTGTCTGAATGTTTAGTAGTAGTAGTAGTAGTAGTAGTAGTAGTAGTAGTAGTAGTAGTATTAGTAGTAGTAGTAGTAGTAGTAGTAGTAGTAGTGTGTAGTAGTAGTAGTAGTAGTAGTAGTAGTAGTAGTAGTAGTTGTAGTAGTAGTAGTAGTAGTAGTAGTAAGTAGTAGTAGTAGTAGTAGTAGTAGTAGTAGTAGTGTAGTAGTAGTAGTAAGTATTGGTAGCATTGTCAGTGATCATAGACCATCCGATCATAATCTAATGGCTAGACCAGCAGTCGGTGGTCCACTTCCGGTACAATTAGAAGCCATCTTAAAATGACAGTTTACATGTTAATCAAATGGGAGCGATTTGTGGCCAAATAGTTCTCAAGATTGCCGCCAGGTTGACAGGTAAGCATACTAGCCTTTAACACCAAATGATTACTAAATTCCCTTATGCAATCACTTCGTATTGTTTCTTTTGTTTAATACCATGCTGCACAAGCTAAAACCATATCAAACAATCCAGTAAAATACTTTATTGCATTAAAAAAGCATAAATTAAAACACCAAATCGCCATCTTGAAATGGGCCGGTTGAGTCTTCAATTTGCTACGCTCGCGCCTGTGCGGAGGTATAGGAGACTGCTAATCTAGCCTACTATAGGGGTTTAATATCAATGACCAGGATTCATTAAGTTTACGTTTTTGCAATGTAGGCCAACCCGAATTTCGTTTAAATTGTATTTGCTACCTTAGCTTGCATTACGAAACCGTATACTATACTGATACTTATGACTGTCGAGAATTCTATTTATGTATTCATTCATTCTTACTTTTTTTTTTACATAATCAATAATTATTATGAATCATTTTATTATTGTGAATGAATAAATAAATAAAATAAATACATTCGTATTCAGAGTGTACCCACTCAGAATACACTACAAATACACAATAAATTATAAGACCTACTGTTCAGACATCATGGAATTTTTTTTATTCCATCTAGTTGCTGATAGCAAAGTTGTTTACTCCATAGCGATTACCTGTATAATGTTTCCCATGTATAGTTCACCTCGATCCCAAGACCCTAAAACAACTCTCTCCACGTCTTGCAGTGAAGAACCTGAAACAACATAACAGTGTATGCACACTTATTTTATCCATTCATACCAACTTTATACCAATTTTATTCTTCGTAACTCAAAAACAATCACGATTTTTCCGGATTTTTCATTTTTAAACTTTCAGTGAGCTTTAAAAAATAAGTTCTGGCTGGATTCCAAATTTATTAACATATTAATTTTAACCTAAGTTCCAATATCCTTATTTATTGTTCGCTTGTTCTACGTGAATCAACAATAACCAAGCGAATTCTTCAGGACATTCCGTAATTTAGGGTATTTATGTTAGGCCTTAAGCCTTATAATTGTCATTCATAAAAATCCTCCAAATTATTATATTATTTTTTATCAAAACATTGCACTTTTTCAGAACACATGACAACAGAGTTGAGCCCTGGTTAAAACCAACAGAAATGATATACTTGTCGATTTGAAATGTGGTAAGTATGCCTAAACTTGCCAGTCTAGACACCTATGAAGGGCTTTAACTGGGCACTTCACGATTAGAATAGCGGCTTTGCTAACAGTTGATGCCAAAACTATTGGAACTATAGGAAGGCTATTTATCCATCAAAAACGATACTCCAACATCATTTAGAATTAAAATTAAATCTTTTCTCATTCATAACCCTTTTTATTCCTTAGAGGAATTCCTTATTGCAAAAATTGAATTAAACTAACACATTTTGTGTCCCATTATCCTTCTTGTCCATCACATAACGTATGTATGTTTATCTTATCTATTCTTATTAATTGTTCTCTTAAATATTTTATTGTATTACTATTTATACTATTTATATTCTAATTATAATTACTGTGCTAGTTATTCACTCCCTCTCTCCCAGGAGAGGGTATATTTTTACTATGTACAAATCTGTGAATAAAGAATGAAATGAAGAATGAAATGAAATGAAAGTAATATCTAAAAGAGGAAAATTAGAGCTTAAATTAGAGTTAATATGCTACTCAATTTTCAGTATCTTCGAATTCGTTTTTATATGCAGTAATTTCAATGCATTTTTAGTCTACACATATTTTACGCCTGTTTAGTATAATTTTCAATACATTAATTGATTCCAATTCAACCTCTCCAGTACTGTCAAAGTCCATGTTCCCAAAGTAGAAGGTTCCGGGTTAAATTCCTCTTCGGACAGAAGTTCTAAACTTTCAGATATGATAAGGAAAGTTCAGAAACAAAGCTCTTGCAATTTGTCCGGGATCAGAAGATTTCAGTAGACAGGCAGGCTGATATGCAATCTGATAGCGGGAAGTGCCCTGGGAACTTACCAGTGCACGCTTCCGTGGTGATGAGGAACTTATCGGGGTAGATTCTGTGCGCGCAGTCCAACACGAAGAGAGGAACCATCTCGTCAAAGTACCAATGTAATGCAAAGCCATCGATGTACTCGGCTGCTTTCTGGTCAAGCTTCATCTAATTAAACATATCAATGTCATCATCTTGTAGACCAACACAATCATACGAGATGTAAAATACATCCTATATGACCAGAAATGGAAGGCAATATTATGAATTAGTATCGCCCTTTTCAGTATGGAGTTGTGTTTGTAAAAATGTTAGCGTGTTAATTTCTCGATTTGTTTAGTCGGGAAACACTCCCGTAGGTGTAATTGTTATTATTTACTACAATTCAGAAATTTAAAAAGTCCGCCCCAACCGGGATTCGAACCACGGGTGTCCCACATTCCAGGTGAACGTCATTCAGATGGATAATGCAGCTACAATTGAGAGATTAAAACGTACCCGTCCTGATGGTCTAGTGGTAAAGACGCTTACCTGGAATGTGGGGGACCCGTGGTTCGAATCCCGGTTGGGGCGGACTTTTTTAATTTCTGAATAATTGTTAACGAGTTTGTTGTGCACGGGCATCAAACCCAATACTTGCCTTGTGATATTAAGTAGTTTAATGAGCGGAAATCGAGCTCGCGATCTAGCCCAAAACGCTGAACCACCGCGATAGGTGTATTTATTTCTGGTATTATTTCATCTAACCGTACAAGGCGATTCAAGAGAAAAAGTCCATCTCGCAAACATCAGCCAGTAAGAAGGGTAGTTTGTTACTGCCCGAAACTAGATCGTAGTCGAGGACACCTCCCCCTTCCCTTGACGACCTCTCCGACGACTTTGACGATGACACCACAAACAATGACAAGACGATGACGACCGTTACGTGAGAACCCCCCTTTTCCTTTCCTCGCCCTACCCGTGGCTGGTTCTGACCAGCATGGGATTCTCCTCCCATATCCCCTAGCCCTAGGCTAGAGTGGCGCATAATGACCTAAAGGTTGACGCGCAAACTCCCACAGCTCCAGATGTTGCGTTATGACCCTCCCTGGCGCCTGTATGATGCCTGTACATTTTTAGCCCGGGGTTAAGCTAAGTTAGGGGTTAAGGGCCAGAGGTAAAAACCGCATTCCTATACAATATCCGACTGATGATTGGTTGAGGCAAGGGTTACAGGTTAGGGGGTTAGAGCTAACTCCGGGGTTAAAAATGTACTGGAATTCGGGCCCTGCTAATCAGTGTAGTGACGAGATAATTTATTTTTTATCTAAATAAAGATAAAGATAATCCTCCAAAAATTAATCAAGATAAGATAAAATATAAAAATACTTATTTAGATCATTTTGCTTAGATAAAAGATAATAATTATAGCAGAAAATGTTAATTTATTTAACATCTTTTGCCGCCATGTAGTAAACTAGTAGAAGTAATATTTTTATCTTAAAAAATCTAAAAGCTTAAAAAGCATAGATAAGACAAACTTTATTTTATCTAGATAATTGAAAAAGATAACAACCAAAAACTTATCTAGATAAGTCACAACACTACTGCTGATAATTTTAAAAATAATGTTTGAAGGAAGCCTGGCCAAGGGTGAAATTCATGCCCCACTTCAGATGTCTATATTTAGATATGTTGCGGATAGGACACTGGTGAAGGGATGTCCGAGGTCTGTTTAAGAGGATTCAATCCCTTACATTCACATTAACGACTGAGGAAAACCTCGGAAAAAACCTTCAGTCAGTATTTCCGGTCTCGACGGGATTTCAACCCCGGACCTCCCGAATCAGAGTCGCGCGTTTAGCGCTCGAGCCAACACTGTCGGCTGCTGCCTAGATCACGGTAACACCTACACCGATAATCCACCAGGGCAGCATGAACCGCTGGTCGTCTATGGTAATGATCTTGATCTCATGGTGGCGTGAACTTCTTACAGCCGGGCCCAGGTATTCTCGCACCCACTCCATCTGAGTACGCGCAGACCAAGCCAGGGCGTTGAAAGGAACTAACGGCACCAGCGCATGTGAGGGCTCATTGCCAGTTGAGATACTCCAGAACTTTATCCCTTCTTTCGCATACTCGTCCAAGAATCTAGAAGCAAAATGTCACTCACATAAAAATAAAATTGATTGAGGTTTTAGAAAGTACGATGTGGCTAAAACTATTGAGTAAATAAATTAATATTTTATAATAAATAAATAACAATATAAAATTATGCATGCATACAGTTAGGACTGTGCAAACCCACTATTTTTACTTCAACTCGAATTCGAACTTTCATATAGTTTTGAAAATAGAACTTCGAACTTTACAAAAATTTCGAACCAAACC
>JAMZAV010012994.1:0-17247 GCA_024449915.1 Sweltsa coloradensis | reverse complement strand
ACAACATACAAATTGTGGGCGGCGGTGCCCCAGTCGGGAAAGCTATAATATCTATCCGCTCCCGTGTAGAAACCTACGTAGCGCATGTTAGATAGACTTCTGCCGCTACACTAGCGCGACCGGGCCAAAGTCAGAGTCATTTAGAGTGAACTAAAATGTAAACAACAAACAATTGACGAATGCCGAAGAATGTGAAGCTAATCATATTTTGCAAGGGCTAGGGCCTAGTCTAGCTATTTAAATTGCAGTCAAAACAACTGCAAGTAATGATGATAATTTTTATACCATTATAACCTACATTACTAATCCCGGGTGCCTAGGCCTAGCCCCTAGGCCTAGCCTAGGGGCCCTAGGCTAGGCTCTAGGCCATAGGCTTTCTTTTAAAACGAATGTATGTCTCATATTATTATCAGAAAAAAAAATAATAACGTCAGACGAAACTTATATCCAGCTCATATCCTGCTGTAGCAGTATTATCACGTCATAATAGTGCAAAAAAATTACATCGTTTTCATTCAGGTCAAAAAGTCACTGCCGTGGCACTGTCATCGTTAGTTCACTTTAGTGCTCGAACCTTCGCTAGGGACGCGCGTGTCGGTTTATCAGCGTGTTTTGCTAGCAAGTCTCGCTACTGTAAGAGATGGGTTTACTGGGGTTTATACTGTGTCAAGGTCTACTACATCTCCGCCACCTGGCGGAGGCTCGGCTAACTCGCTCGGTGCCACTAGGTTAGGTCGTCGCAACCCGTTCCACAATGTAATAGCGGCCATTTTGGGCCTATACACGGGGAAAATAGAGGAATTTTAAAAAGCAAAGTGAACATCTACTTATAGCGCGCCTAAAACTTGATCACAAAATAACGATATAGAGGCCAGAAAGAATCGCGTGAAATTCGAGATAAGAAAAAATTGACAACAAAATTTAAATAATGAAGCAAAGTAATTTGTTGTAAAGTATTAAACAAAATAAAATAATTTCAAATCCCTATTTTTATAGTGTGATTTTGTATATCCATGAGCAATTTTGCTTATGATTTTTAAAATTTTATTTCTAAAAGCCCGTTTCTGAAAATTTTATTCCCAAAATTTGCCTTGTACCCAAAGCACACAATGTGATAATAATAGTGTTTAATAAGGAGTAGACTTGGAAGAAAGGGTTTTTAATTGTATTTTTTATTATAAGGCTCTACATTTTTTATTTTATTTATTTATAACTTGCAAATATGTATTATACATGGTTGCAAGTAGGCTACTTAACTTTTTATCTTACTTAGCATTTTTTTTAAATTAACAATTAATTTTACTCAACAGGCTTTACTTAATAAGTAAGGCTCACTATATTTGCTGATAATCTTATTTTAAGTGACGGACTTTATGATTTATGAATAATAGGCCAAATACTGTCTTCCCCCTTCTTTTTGGCAAAAATTTCCTCTCATTTAAAAGAGTATGGTAGGCAGAGTTATGATTTTCCAGAGATCCAATAAAATATGGTTCAGCCCAACGTACCCAAACCCTAAAAAAGGATGGTTTTGTGCAGGATGGGAAAAGCCTACTTTATTGCTGCATAATATTAATACCAATGATAATACAGTAGGCCTAAAAACTGAATAGATTATTGACAATGGATGTGTTAGTGGTGTGTATCCTGCAACTGCAAATTGCAGGACCTTTATTAATATAATACATATAACAATTGATTTGATAGGCCCTAGTGCCGATGAGGGGTGATAGATGAGGATGAAGTATGAATATAAAGGGTAGAGGGTAAACACGGTACCGGGCACGTAGCCTACTCCTTTCGACAAGTACAAAGGGACAAACATCTTTACGCCCCATCCGAAAGGATGGTGTAACCTTGACAGTCATATAGGTTCTTCCCAAACTAACCTGGACCGCCGAGCAGGACTCGAGGAGACAAAGCTGTTACACTTAGCTCTCAAACCCCCCATCGCTCTAGCCATGGAATACGCGAGTTTCAGGGCAGAGCATTCACCCACTCTCCCTGTGACCACACCCAAACGTTGCTTAACTTCGGTATTTGTGTGGGACCGGCTAACCGCTGGCTAATGAATACATAACAAAAAATAGCATGCTTTCAAATGGTTAAGCCTAGCAAATGAGAAGTTAAACTCTTGGCCTAAACAAAAGGATAGGCCTACAGAAAATGTAGGCCTAGACTAGGTACTATTACAAATATTTATAAAAATTTAAATAAATTTTACGTAGATAGGGGCTAAGTCTTTATTCTCTTTGACATACATAATACAGTATAACCAGAGATATATTTAACAATTGTTTTTGAAATACAAAATACTTCAAAACTCAGTATTTTCAAATACAAGATACAAAATGAAAATACATTGACAAGTTTGTTTTTGAAATACAAAAATACATTTTATTTTGAAAATACTCAAATACATTGCAAAAATCATCAGGCTAAATCAGTGAATCAATAAACATGCATTTTAACATAATTAACTTTAATTGTAGGCCTGCATAATTATTTTTGTGATTATGTGGATGATTGATGTCTGTGACTGGACTATTATCAGATTGCAAATTTAAAAATATTGATTTTACAGTAGGCCTATGCCATCCCTACACTACACCTAACATTATGAAGGGTGATGGCAATTTTACAGGGCTCATAATCTTATTTAAGTAACAGGTTTTTTTTTGTGATAAAAAAGTACGTAAAACATCCTAATAGTATTTCGTAAAATTTAAATGCTAAAATTTTAACATAATGACCCAATAAGGCTGATTGAATGCATTTGTCAAATCAAGCTTCAATGCGGAATGCGAAGGTTTATTCTGGAATACTTTTGAACCAATATTTTCACCCCTAAAGATTGTAAATTTTAGATGGTTGTTTAGGAAGGATAGTGTGGTTGTCCATCAGAGTAAATTGTCATATTACCCATTTTTTTTAATGAACTGGCAATACATGTCCCATATAGAGAGAATGTCTTGCTTGATAGTAGGCTCACTTTGCAACTTAGGCCTATGTGGAAAACATGAATGTGAAATGTGGAAATGTTGTCAGATAGACATTAGCATATCCTTCCTGAACAATATCCTAAAGTGGCCGAATTGTCTCTGGCGATGTTTGTCCAGATGATAAAAGTGCAACCCAATACCAGTCCCAAATGACACAAATAAATTATTCTAGCACAAAAAGAGAATTTCTAGATAAGGAAAACTTAACAACAATCTTTTATTAACTAACGTGGGGCCTATGTGCAACCTGCAACTTATAGGGGGGTAGTGATCAAAATTCGCAATATTTATCGCTCACTTTGGAGTATGGCTGAGGGTCGATGTTCAAATTTCACTCAAATTTTATAAATTTTTTGCAATTTATTACCCAATATTTCATATTTTTTTTACCTGCTGCTTTACTGTACTGTTGGTACAAAAATGTAAGTAGAAATTTTCCCTTTTCGACACAAAAAAGTAAGGATCAACATTTGCGGCACTCCAGAGTTACGCTGAGGGCACGCTTGCGTGTGTTGGTCAGGTTAGGAAGCTGGCGGACATGGTGGTATAGGTGACAGTTCCCAGTTTCTGAGTTTCAACTGCTTGTAGTCATCGGGAAGCGCCTTGATGATTATGGTTTTGAAACTCTTTAAAAAAGGTAAATGTTCAACATATGCTGGGCCACAGGTTTTAACACTTTGATGGGGGGGGGGGGGGCTAGCTGTCATGCGGGTTCTCAGTTCGTTTGAGGTGAGGCCTACATATTCTGCCGGACACTGGGGGGCATTAAGTTGGTAGACCACGTTGGAAGCGAGGGCAGTGTTTTTGTGATGGGTGGAGGGTGCGGGGGGGTGACGCCTGTGGCTTCAGTGTGTGGGCGTCTTGATAGGTGGCTGCATAGGGCAAGTTTAGCACCTGGGGCGCGGTTGCAGGTGTACGATCCTGTTGGAGAAGCTCACTGCGCCAGAGTTGGGAGGCCTGGCCTCACATTCACAATCTGGAGAGAGAACCTATAACAGAAGGGAAAACATGAAAGATTAGGCCATATCATAATTTAGGTAACTCTTGCTGTTAGGGCCTAGAGCCTACCAGTACCTGCACATTATTAAACCCAAATGGACAATAAAGGCCCTACACCCAGAAACCAGTGTCAACTCGTTTACATGAAATGACATAATAATTATGTAGTGCATTATAATTGTGCTATCGCTATTGCTATATTTAAAAAAGTAAGTGTAGGGCCTACAGGAGCATTTACTTTTTCATAATTTAAGACCACTTGGGCCGCTCATGCATATATAGGCCTATGAACAACGATTTGGTTCTTGACCCAAAACCAGTTCAGCGGGATGCACCCTTCAACATAAATAAGGGGAAATCGGTTAACGTTTACATGTAAACCACCCTACTATAGCAAGGTGGAAGGCAAGCAATATTTTTTGTGCGCAACTTATAACAAAGTTTTTGTAACTTGTGCTGGGGCAAATTCAACCCACTACCGTTTAGCTCATATTGCTGAAAACATGCATCAGGGGTCGCATTACAGTGACCTGATGAGTGCCGAGCTCAGACAGAGGAATATCCGTGGGCCTATTATACTACCCAGTACCCAGTAACATGGAAAGTTGACCCATGGGGCTAATAAAGCATCATTGATCACCTAGTGCTAAAAACGTAGAACTGTACAAACCTGGACATTTTGTAGGGTATCTGTTTTCTTAATCCCTTTAAAAGTTGTGGTCAGGGTGTGAAGGTTGACGTCTCAGAATCTCCCGGCTGCAGGCCTATCTAAAAAAATAAATGAAATGAAAATCTTACAAGCCTAGATATAAAGCATCAATTTGACAGTCGGTTAGCATAACGGTTAGCCTTATCAGCGATACATGTACGGGAACACATAAAAACAAACTTATTCGGTTGGCGCAAGGTTAGGGGGGGGGGGGGTCCAAAATAAAAATCATCATTATTTCTGTCACAGAAATACTCAAAAATACACCATTAGATGTGAAAAAAACAACACCAAAAACCAAAGGCCTAACGTTTCTATTCAAATAGTACCTACAAAGAATTTAAAACCCAAATGGATTTCGCCAAAAAGGAAAAGGCGATTGGCTCTTCCCAACGAACGATTTTTGTACACAGCAAATTTTTATGTCCAACAATATCGTCTACACTCCGTTTAAGGTGTACCTTAGTGTGACATCAGCTAAAGGGCCAGGCTTGTGATCCAATCCCTCCCTACATCGACAAAAAAATATAAGCCTAGGCCTTATACAACCTAACTTAAGGCATATCATATGCGATTAGTATTCTAGTATAGTAGTAATAGTATCTATCTATGTAAGGGCCCCAAACTAAGCCTAGGCTAGCCCTATGCCAGGGGGAAAAACTAAGCCCTAGGCCCTAGGCCCCTAGGCATAGGGCTAGGCCTAGGACTGTTTTGTAAATCAAATAAGCCTAGCTATTAAAAAAATTACGTCGCCTGGGTCTAGGCCCTAATTGCGTGTACTAAGATCAGTCCTAGCTTTGGGTTGGCGTAGGGCCTAGACCTAGCCTAGGCCCTTTGTGATCCAATCCCCCTAGGGCCTAGGCCCAGGCATTAATAATTGGATAGGCCTAGGCCCTACACAAAGGCCTAGGCCTAGGCTTCGACGTACCTCAAAATACTTTAGGTTGGCCTAGGCTAAGCCCCAGGGCCTAGCCCTTCAAATTGGCCCTGGGGCAAAACCTAACATTTAAATAAGCCTGGTCAATAGCCTAGACAATAATAACTGGTCCTAGGTGGTAAGGGCCAAAGTATTTTAAAAGAAAACTAACCTCGTCTTGAAATCAGAAGTTGACAGTCCAGTTTTCCCGTATTTAAAAATGGAGCCATTTCGCCCGTCTTCTTGATAAACAGTGGATCGATAAGTCTAAATTCTTCATCCCGATTGTCCTGTACAATTAATTGCTGCACAACCCGGCATATTTCGTATTTAATATTATAAAAAAACAATTTTAAAAGAGCATGTCAAGAAACACATGGGCGGCCTAACGCGTTTTCAAAAAGTTAGGCCCAGAATGGCTTCTAAAGGGATCATTCACAATCAGTTCTAAATCGTAAGGCGCAAGGTCTAAGCGTTAAAAGGGGCAAGTCGTAAAGAAATGCTAGGCGTTTACAACAACCATACCATTTTTCATTGCTCCTGTGTATTGCGCATGCGCGTACAGTCAGCTGTGGAGTTTCCTTGTTTGTGATTGGCTCGTCGTAAGAAAACCGTCGTAAGAATTGGTTTTGGGGAATTCGTTACGAAAATAAACCTACGCCTTGCGACTTGGGACGTGTTGTGAACGTTCTGATTGAAAACATACTCGGCAATACAAATTGTTAGCCTTGCGCCTTACGACTTAGAACTATTGTTAATGATACTTAATTTCGCCTGCTGCGACGACCTAACCTAGAGAGTTAGACGATCCTCCGCTAGGCGGAGATCCAGCGACCTTGTACTGTGTTAGTATGATCTACAGGGCTGAGTATAAACCACGTTTTCTCGGCCCGCTCAGACACCTTAGAAGTGACGAAAAATAGTGAACTTATAACAGGTTATGGCCTAGTTCATTGTTAAAACTGTAGGTAAAGTGTATAAGTCATTCACCCAGCACAGTTCGGCGAAACTCTGCTAATCCCGCAGCAAGTCGGCGCCTAAGCAGGTGAGCGACCAACCTAACCTATAGCCTAGCCTAGGCCTAGCCCCAAGGCCTAGCCATGTCGTCCGCGGACGGGAAAGTCTCCATACAAAAACTCAACAACAAAAATTACCAGCTGTGGAAGTTCAAAATAGAAATGCTGTTGAGCAAGGACGACCTCTGGGACACAGTTGAGGAAGAACGCCATCGCAGCCTAATTCAGCATGGAAAAAGAAAGACCAACGTGCCAGGGCCACAATTTGCCTATTCTCGAGGACGACCAGCTGATCCACGTGCGGAATGAAACGTCCGCCCGATCAGTATGGTTGGCCCTGAGAAAGGTGCACGAAAGGTCTAACTTAACCTCAAAGTTGTATCTCCTCAGGAAACTGTACAGCCTCAGGCTCAAAAACGAGCAAAGTATGGATGAGCACATCAACAGAACACTTGAGCTAGTTAATGAGCTCAGGGGACTGGGCGAAGAGCTCAAGGAAAACCACGTCGCAGCCCTCCTGTTGTGTAGCCTGCCAGAGAAACTATGGCATGCTAATCACAGCACTTGAGGCTAGACCCGAGGGTGACATAACACTCGAATTCGTTATCGGCAAGCTCAAGGACGAGTTTAACCGAAGAACGGAACAGAATTGG
Source organism: Sweltsa coloradensis (assembly GCA_024449915.1). Taxonomy (NCBI): domain Eukaryota; kingdom Metazoa; phylum Arthropoda; class Insecta; order Plecoptera; family Chloroperlidae; genus Sweltsa; species Sweltsa coloradensis. The sequence continues at coordinate 9,952 of JAMZAV010012994.1, read as the reverse complement.
GGGTCGAATACAATGAAGCTGTATTAAAAACGGACCTCAATACGGGACGTCGGAAAGAATGAAGTGCTTCCACTGCAACAAACCCGGTCACCTAAAGAAGGACTGCCGGACCCTCAAGAGAGAAACAAAGTTCAACAGGGAAAAAGTCAAGAGCGCCATAAGAAGCGAGGCCGGATCAAGCGACGATGAAGAACCACGCTACGTATGTTCAAGGCGGAGGAAGTCAAGAAAACAACCACATGGTCATTGACTCGGGCAGAACATGCCACATGACTAATGACAGGGCATTTTTCTCAAGACTTGAGGAGAAGTCGTGCACCGTCTCACTCGCAAACGGGAGCTCCATGCAGTCGGAGGGAGTGGGGGAGGGCTTCCTGAAATGCAAGGTGGGTCCGGTCACCCAGGAGGACCCGTGAACGTGCTGCTCAAAAGCGTGCTGTACATCCCCAGCCTCGACGGCAGCTTGATATCGGTGCCCACACTAACCAAGCTTGGGTTCTCAGTAAAATCCGACAGCAATCAGTGCACGGTCTCAAAACCGGAGAAACCCTAGCCATAGGCCTCGGAAAAAAGCAACTCTTCGAAGTCTGGCTAGACAGTGACGAAACGAAGGCAAACGCGCAAAGTCTGCTATCCAAGAGGAAAATCATGAGAACTGCATCCACCTATGGCACAGACGCATGGGACACCGAAACCACGACGCCGTCAGAAGACTGAAGAAAGAAAATCTAGCAACTGGTATGACACTCGGTGACTGCGACATGCGGGAAAAGTGCATTACATGCGTGAAGGGTAAGCTAACCAAAAAGCCTTTCCCGAAGAAAAGCGAGGAACGGGCAGATAAACCTCTTGGATTGGTCCATTCTGACCTGTGCGGACCGATGAAATACCCAAACCCCTGGCGAGAAAGAGGTACATCATGACACTGACTGACGACTACTCCAGATACTGCACAGTCTACCTACTGAGAACTAAAGACGAAGTTTTGGACAAGCTGAAAGTTTACTCGGCAAGAGTCAACAACATCTTTAACACCAAAATTAAGAAGATTAGGTGCGACAACGGGAGAGAATACAAAAATGCAGCCGTCAAATCATTCCTGAACGAGGAAGGCATCGAACTGCAACTCTCTGTACCGTACTCTCCCCAACAAAACGGAGTAGCCGAAAGGAAGAACGCTCCCTTACAGAAATGGCAAGATGCATGCTACTCGACGCGTCCCTCCCAACGAAGTACTGGGGAGAAGCAGTAGTCACCGCCAACTACCTACAAAAACCGCTTGCCCAGCAAATCGGTTGAGAAAACTCCGTATGAACTATGGTTCGGCAGTAAACCGAACGTCTCCCACATCCGAGTTTTGGAAGCAAAGTCTACAGCCATATCCCCAAGGAGAAGAGGACGAAACTAGACCCCCGAGCCGAAGAAGGAACTCTCGTTGGATACAGCGAAGAAGCCAAGGGATACCGCATACTAAACACAGCTACGGGAAAATCATCGTCAGCAGAACCGTCACATTCACAGAAACCAGGATGAAAGACAGCTTCGAAGTTATCAGCAAAAGACCAATGGAAGAAAGCAGCGAACGTAGACTCGGGTAACCTCAATCTCACAAAGAACCAGGAAGCCGCCGTCGAAACAACGCAGATAACCCAGCGACAATGATCAAGAGACAGCCGAACCGGCTTCCGAAGACACCAGAAAATCCTCCAAGACCTAGCAAAGGGATTCCTCCCAAGAGACTATCGTACCTAGCCAGAGAAGAGGTCGTCGAACCAGGAAGTTGGAGAGAAATGACCCAAATGAAGGGAGACCTGAAGGAAGAGTGGACAAAAGCGGCAAACGAGGAATATGAATCTCTCATGGCCAACGCCACTTGGTCATTGACTACCCTGCCCGAAAACAAGAAGGCAATTGGAAGCAAGTGGACCTTCAAGGCCAAAGAAAATGCAAGCGGAAACATAGAACGCTTCAAAGCCAGGTTAGTCGCGAAAGGATTCTCTCAGAAGTACGGAGAAGACTACGACGAAACGTGGTTTATACTCAGCCCTGTAGATCATACTAAGTCGGGAGTCTAAGCACTGCAAGGAGGCGGTGACTTGTAGTTGGCGACTCGGCCGTACGGCGGGTTGCCAACTACAAGTCACCGCCTCCTTGCAGTGCTTAGACTCCCGACTTAGTATGATCTACAGGGCTGAGTATAAACCACGTTTCGTCGGCCCGCTCAGACACCTTAGAAGTGACGAAACTAGTGAACTTATAACAGCATGGACAAGTGTGCTAAAAGATTCCTCTGAGGGCTTTTTACAGCTATTTTTCACATCGTTCGCGTTCTCACCTAGGTCGGAGGCGAGTGAGAACGCGGACGACCATTTCAATCGTTAACAAGTTACATGATCGCTCCGAACGATTTTGATCGACAAACGCTCGCGTTCTCGACTCAAAATTATCGAAAGCGAGTTACATGATTGCAGTGCTGGCTAGACTAGCAGTAAGCGGTTCACTTCCGGGACAATTGAAAGCCATCTCGAATGGGTGAGTTTGCATGTTAATTAGATGGGAGCGATTAATCGATAAAATATTTTTAAAGCTGGCCGCCAGTTTGACGGGTGAGCTTATTAGACTTTAACACCAAATGATTACTAAATTCCCTCTTGCAATAACTTTGCATTGTTTCTGTTTGTTCAATACCATGCTGCACAAGCTAAAACCATATCAAACAATCCAGTAAAATACTTTATTGCGTTAAAAAAAGCATAAATTAAAACGCCAAACCGCCATCTTGAATGGGTGAGATTGACGCTTCAATTTGGTACACTCGCGCCTGTGCGGCGGGATTGGAGACTGCGTATCTAGCCTACTATAGGTGTTAAGATATCTATGAGTCAACCCATATAACTACTATAGGTGTAATGCTGGGTTCACAAGCCGACGTTGCGACGTCAACGTCACGTCGCGATCGCCGATGTTGGCCGCTAGGTGTTCACATGCTATGAGCGACGTTGGGATTTTAAAACTACGATTATTTCGTTTTCAGACTTTTTCAAGTGTTACAATGCACAGAACACAATAAAAGACTCGCAAAAGCTAACAAGTAGCTCCATTTCGTTTTCGTATTAATATTTACATCATTTTGGCTTGTATGTTGAACTTCCCGTGCTCCGCTTCCGGCGTGGAAAATAGGAATCGTTTCTATTTTTGACGACGTCGGAGGGAGGGGCACGTCGCGTCGTCCGTCACCTGATGGTCGATAGCTCATCCCGGCGCAAACGGTCGGCTTGTGAACCCGCCCTTTGTTTAGTAAATCTATGAGTCAAACCACCGCCTGCTCAAATGGGTGAACCGTTCATCCCATTCGAGCAGGCGGTGAGTCTAACTACGCCCCCCTGACGTCACGACTAAACATGTGATCAAAGATGGCCGTACTGTGGGACGTTTTTGCATGACAGGTTGCTGTATCACACTAAAGACCAACGAGGTAGAATAGAGGTTTCTAAAGACTAACGAAAGGCATATTGCAATGGTTCAATATTGTATTGTTCCTCGATGCGCTTCGAGAGCTAAAGTAGGTGGAGTGTCTTTTCACTCATTTCCAAAAGATATAAAATTGAGAAAGGTCTGGGAAATTAAAATTAGACGAGACGAAAAACGTGTGACAAAAGTATCCGATTCCATGCGAGTATGTTCGCTTCATTTCGTGGATTCGGATTACAGGAACATTCCCCACGGTAAACTAAAGTGTTTGCGAGATGGAGCTGTGCCTAGTATTTTTCCATTTACATCTCCGAGAAAAATCAAGCCAGCACGAAGAAAAGTCATCCGAAATGTAAGTAAGCCTAAGCCCTAGAGTAGGCATACGATGCCTAGGCCTAGGCCTATCTAGGGCTAGGTTCCCACACTTCGTAGGCATAGGCCTAGCTAGCTGTAGGGCCTAAGACTAGGCCTAGGCAAACACAAGGGATTGGTCTATCTGTGTGGGGGATAGGTCCCTACCCTACCACTACCAGGCCTAGGCCCCTACATGAAGGCATATTACTTTAACTGCCTAGGGTTTAAGCTCTAGGCCTAGGCCCCAATGTCAACACAGGGGCTTGGGCTAGGCCCTAGGCCCTGGCCTTAACATCAGTGTTAGCCCTAGGCATTGGCCAATAATGGGCATGCCATACTAGGCCTAGGCCTAGCCTAGGGCTAGGCTCTAGACCTAGGTTAATCGTTTTTAACGGAAAGGATTTCGGGTGCGCTCTTATCGATTAGCCCTAGGCCTATATCCTAGAACTAGCGCGGTGTACTAGCTACAACTAGGCGGACAGGTCGACTAACCTAACGAAAGTAGGCCTACACCTTTAACATTAAGTAGTAGGCCTAACAAGGCAAATTTGTTGTTTCTAATGTAGTTACTATTGCATTGTGTAGCCTAAGTTGGCTGCAGTGGAGATGCGCGCGCACGTCGGTTTGAAGCGGGGTACCCTATACAATAGAATAAACCGTTTATTCTTACAAGCTCAAGTAGGAGCTATATGGGACCGTATAGGAAGGGGGAAGTAGAAGAGATAGAGGCAATTCAGAAAAGAGCTGCAAGAAGGGTGCTTAGAAAGGGCAATACTTGGAAGGAAGAAGTAGTAAATGGACAGGTAGTAAGGAGTACGAAAGTGTCACGCGTATGGTAAGTGAGCTAGGATGGGAGCAGCTGGGGGATAGAAGGGATGACAGACGGGGAAGAGTTCGGGTGATAGACTCAGAAGGGTGGGGAGGATGAATAGCTCCAAAAAAAGCCTATACCTAGCAAAGGGGATCAAAATTTGGGAAATATCAGAGGGGACTTGGCAACTGAATGTGGGAAGGAAACGGTTCAGGGCCAGAACGGTGGTAGAGTGGAATGGCCTGACAGAGGGGGTATGGGAGAGAAGGATATTAAAGGTTTAAAAAAGTCACTAAAAGCTCTAAACCCAAATCCCAGGGGTTTCACCCTGACTAGATTAAGAAAAAAAGAAAGAGGGAAAAAAAGAGTTGTAGAGGAATGAAATAAAACTCTCAGGATCAGTCATTCATTCATGAGGGGGGAGGAAAAAATGAGAGGAAAAAAGGGAAGAAAGGGCTAAAGGGCACAAAGAAAAAGCCAATACAGAAATAAGGCAAGGCAAAAATAATAATAAGAAGGGACTCTACTAAAAGATAAAGGATGCAAATAAAATTTGATTAAAGGGGGAGAATTAATGAGGGGAAGGAAGATTAAATCTCCCACCGACTAACCGTCAAAGTAGAGGAAAACAAAAACAAAAACACAAGGCGTAGGCCTGGACTAGGCTAGAGCCTATTTCACAAACATACGCCTGGGCCTAGCAAACCTAGGGTTTTGCGGCCATTTAATTTTATCTTGGAATAAAGTTTTTTTTTTTTCTTGTGCGAATTGGCCTTTTTTACCCATTCTTCTGTTTTGCCCCAATATAAGACTCCCTCCTTTTTCTATCCTGCTCAGTTCATGGGGCAGGGGCCCTTTTGTTTTGATGTCACCTTGGGGGCGGCGCAGACTCTGTCTTGGTTTCTAAATTAAAAAGTTTACAGGGGGCCCGGGTTCTTGGAAGTTAAAACGGTGCAGGGGGTGTTTTGCAAGACTCGGGCCCGGGTTTGAACCCGGGAATGGGGGGGCCCGTTTTTCTCGCCCATCTTTGTCGGCCCCTTTTCTTGTCTAGGTCCACCTTCTTTAGTCGTGAAGTTCGTGAATCTCTTCGAGGTGTTATAAGATCTTTCTTGGGGTTGATTTGATCTTATTTTTGGGATTTTTTTAAGGAGAGAGGGGTGGTGGTTCGGTGCTTTTGTGGCACTTTTTGCCCAAAAAGTCTGCCTTTTCATTTCCCCTGATCTTGCAGTGGCTAGGGATCCATTTGGGCCCTTTTAAAAGTTTTTTTGGAAGGAGGGTGGCAAGAGAGTTTTTGAAAAGCGCATTTCGGATGGGGTTTCTGCTTTTGGGGATAAATTTGGGTGGCCGGGGCACGTCGCTTTAGTTTTTTAAATTTTTATATTAATTAAATTTAATATTTTAGGTGAAAAACCCAGAATAGACCCTAGTCTAGCCCAGCCCCTGTATGCTCATGCTAAGCCCCTGGCCTCAGGTGGACTAGGGTTGCTTACGGTTGTTTGCATGTTTCAGACAGTATTGTTGTGAGTTTCTGTAAGTTATAGACAGATCGGATCACTCCGATGAGAAAACTACCCCCAAAGGGCAGAGTGTTTTTGATTTAAAAAAATTGATTTAATTCATTGATTTAAAACAATTTTAAATCAAAAAGATTTTTTTTTAAAAACTAAAATGTAAAGGTTTTTTGGAAACATTTAAACTTAAAGGGTTGTAGCCTTGTGGATGATGGAAAACAAGCTTTGGGGCCCAAATTTTTGACAAAGTTAAATGCCCATTTAAAAAATACGCTTGATTGTCAAAACCCCTAATTTCACAAGGCCCTACATCTGGACCGCTTTTTGACCCTTTAATGTTCATCCAAAAAAACTGTATTTTTGGGGGCTGTTCACAAAAGGGTAACGGTTTCTCTAATCAAAGCCGATGTGGAAATTTCAAATAAATTTTCTCTTACACAAAATTGGGAAATTACTATAAATTACCTGTTTGGGGCATATTTACGGTCAGTTAATAAGAAAGGGGGAGCAGTATTTTGGGAAAATGTCCTTGAACCTCTAAACCCCAAAAACCATAGACAATGATGAGCTTCCAAGTGATCCGACTTAACCCCTGCGTTCTACGTCAAAACCAGGTTTTTTCTCGAGCTCAGCCCAAAAGTCTTAAATGCTTGTGGATAGATGCAAAAATATTTGAATTTTCATGACAATTGACAACTTGACGCACCTTTACCTCACTACTAACCATCCCCTTAAACAACAGTACCTAACAGTGTTTTCCCCGTTTAAATTTTAATACCAACTTAAAAATTTTCCTTTTGTCCTATCTATCTGTCTGTCACCCTGTGAAACCTTGATTTTTATGTAGGTACCCCCAGTAGGCAATATGATGCATTATTATTAATATTTATTAAAACTAGGCCTAGGCCATATTAATTCACATTTTTCACGAAATTATAAAGTCCTCCACTGGTTTGAACCTGGACATGCAATGGAAGGTGCATTATCTTCCATTTACCAAACTTTTTTTGTTACCTATTTTGCCATTTTAAAGTTTTTGGTATTTTTTTTAAAAACTCTATGGTTTTATTAAAACACAAACAAATCTGGTTTAATCAAAAAAAAAAAAAAATTGATTTTTGGGCCCAAATCAGAAAGTTGATTAAAATCAAATTTTTTTAAAGTTTTGGGTTAAAACAAAAATTTTTTTTTCTACAACCTTAAAAGGGATGTAGCCCTCTCACAGTTTTTGATTTTACTCACAAAAAATTATTTTGTTGTTGTCACCCCTTCCATAGGCCTATAAAACTATTTGGGTCATTCTCAAATAAAATGACCCTTGTGCTGTCCCACCTTAATATTATTTTTTTTTAGATCAAGATATTGATTTGCATAAATTTTGGTTGTACATTTTCAGAATACTTATAGTTTTTATTAGCTCCATGAAGTTTTGCACTTCTATCTTGTAAGGTTGACCTTTAATTCAATGTCGGGTATTGCAAAATGTGTTTAAAAAACCCATGTCCCTATCCTCAAAACCAGAAGTGTTTTTGTAAAATGTTTGACTTTAAGACTAAAATTTATTTAGTCTCTAGATTGGGAATTAATGCAGAAATAACAGTTAATAACTGTGTGTTAGTGACTTTTTTTAAACAATTTACATTTCAAACAATAACTAGTGGAAAGTGTTTGTCCCTAATGTGGCAATCATAATAATGTCATGACTGTTACCATTGTAAAAGAGTTTAAATAATTTTTCAAGAAGGCAGTGGATCAATCTAGAAGAAGAAGAAGAACAGCTCCTGACATGGCATCATGGAAGTTTGGTTTGTTTTGACATGAGAACTCTTTAAAATTGAAAAGTAAACATTTTAACGGTGAGTATTTTAATTCAATGTCATGAATGTTACCAAGATAAAACAATTTAATTTGTATTTAATATTTTATTTAACAATTGAGTTAAGTTACAATCAAGTTCCAGCTCATAGCAAACATAACCCTACTTTTTCAAATGGATTGTTAACAGCTAATGAATTAATGAAGTTGAAATGTCATGCATGTTACTTGTCAGGTATGTTATTACCAAGGGCATCGTGGATTACTGCATTAATTTCCTGCAACTGTAGATGTGTTTTGAAGGGAGAGGTTGTAATTCATTGCCATACTCAAAAGTACAAAAACACTTGTTTTTATTGATTTTCAGTGATCACTTGTCAAGAATGTTACTTTTTTGTCAAGACCGTTACCCGTAGTGTCTCTTTACTTTAAACTCAACACAAACTTGTTGGATTAGATGGATTTTATCTTTAGGTTGACTGATTTGTACACTAAACAAGCAACATGATCTTAGAAAAAAATTATTACTGTTAGAAAAGTAACTTTTTTGTCAAGACTGTTACTTTTTGTCAACACCGTTACCCGAGCTAATTATTAAATTAAGTCTTATTTAAAGTTTTAAAATAACTGAATCACATTTTTAATCTTATTTATAATATTAATACTTCATTGCTAACAGTGATCTTGATAAAATTTGATTTGCCATTTGTCCATTATTAGTAAGTTAATTACCAGGTTTTGAAATTTGAGTAACATTCTTGACATTTTGGTATTATAAAAAGTGATTAAATAAAAATGTATATTTTATTGAATGTATTAGTTTTGTGTGATAAGGTAACTAAAACTATTGTGCACATGAATATAGATTTAATAAAATAACTTCTTACTCAATTGTCACTTTTATGTCCGGTAACAGTCCATGACATTTTCGTACATTTTGTTGATAAAAATGCTTGTATGTAAAAAATTTTGTTTTTTTAGATAAACCCTTTTAGGGCTGTAAGAACAAATTATTGGATAATGTATTTTTAAAGGGGGGCATCCAAATTTTTTGTTATAATTTTTTCTTGCAAGCATTTTTTTCAATATGGTCATTCGTTTGAGAATGACCCCCCTTATTGAATAGGTAGCCAAAAAGCAAAAGGCGTTGTCAATATTTTGCTGCCTTTGTAATGCAAGAAAAATTAAAGTTGTTCAAAATTGAAGTGATGTTAATGAAAGATTGTCTATTTTGTAAAATATTGTTTTCCCCTTCATTTTGATATCTCAAACGGTTTCTCAACCTAGGCCTATTTCATTTACCCCTACTAGCTTTCGAAAGCAAATAAGCTACGTGGGGCGACGGGCGACACTCAAATGCCTAAAATAGGATGTGAACGGTTCATCCCAAAACTAGAAAAATTAGATTTGGGAAAAACTTTTTTACATAGCTGTATCAACATGTAAATTTGAAAAAAATTAAAATCATGATAAACAACTTTTTTTTAAAATTCTGGTGAATCTAAATGGAATGACCCTAAGCTGAGAAGAGTGGATTTCTTGACAAGCTAAATGAATGAGACTGTCATGGCAGACAGGGTTTTCATAGCCGATAGTGTGGGGCTGTTGATTCCAGCATCTACACGAGGGAAAAACACAATTATCCGCTCTTGTCGTAGAAATGACTCGTGAAAAATTGAAAGCTTGGGCATCCATGTAGAACGATCTTGGTTTAGTGCGGCGTAATATACAATATTGCAAAGTATTTTCCTTTTCAAAATTTTTTAGTTGCAAAAGAAAATCTATCTTATGCACATATCGATACAATTGCTAGTGTGTTGGCTCCCTTACTAATGTATCACCAAATGTTGTGATATCGGTGCCATCTGATCTTGACTGAGCTAATGGTATAACTGATAAACTGTCAATCGGTGCATAGGCCAAAAATTATTTATTTTCCCTTAAAATTTAATTTATCACTAAGTATCCTAATGCACTTTTTTTCTGTTTA
>JAMZAV010012993.1:0-16287 GCA_024449915.1 Sweltsa coloradensis | reverse complement strand
CGGGGGAGCAATGACAACACGGAGGGATGGACACAGACAGAGACACCACGACGTGGGGGAACACCTGTCCTCCCCATCGCTTGGGTGGTTCGACCAGCACAGGCCTGTCCCAGGTCCACCCCCTTGTCCCCCCGCCACCCCTTAGCCCCATCTTGTCTCGTTGGCCAATTTGCAAAATATGAGACGTAAACCCAATACCCAAACAATCAATCAACCAATCTCGCTGTTAACCATGGGGCTGGCTTCCCTTTTAAACTTCTAATAACAAAACAATAGGGTTTCACGATACTTTAACAAACTTTTATAATTTTCATCTGCATTTACGCCATACCAATTGGGGAAGGGGACCCACTTAAGATATCTTCATCTACTATACTTTCTATATACTTGATTTACTGTTTTACTTACTATACTACTACACTTCTAGTATTTAAAATTTTTGGAAGAAATTTTTTTTATTAATCTTAAAAACCCAACAAATTAATTTCTTTTTCCTTTTTAATCCTACACTTATAAATATTTAAAGATTTAAAAAAAAATTGCCTTTAAATAAGAGAATACGGGGCACTGAAAACCCTTGGGTTTTGTGTGCCTTAAACCTAATAACTAACTAAAAACTAAAATCCCTTTAGAATATTTTTTTCATTGTGATTTGCATAAACCTGATCAGTTAAAGTAGCTGACCTATTATTAACCCTAGTATATGACATCTCTTACTGTCTTATCATATAAGGAAGACATCTCTTACTTTCTATTCTAAATAAAGTAAGACAGCTGTAAATGTCTCATTTGAGTGGTGAGTGTCGGGTTTGGGGGGGGGGGGAGGAAGTGATCATTCTTTTTTCGATAAGGAGTCAAAATACACATTTTAATCATAATTATATTAACACTCATCAAACCAAAAAATCAGCAATTACGATGTGGGCTGTGTCCCTAGCCCTATATAGAAATAAGTCACATATAAATTTTAAAATACAAATAAACCATTGTGTGGCTCGTTGGTCTTGTGGTTAGCGTACCTGCTTCCAATGCAGAAGGTCCAAAGTTCGATTCCCGCCAAAAAGCAAAGTTTTTCAATTTCGTTTTGGACTTAAGTCCCCCAGTTCTTGTTAGGATTTTGAAAAAGGGTGATTAGGACCCGTCCAGCAACGAAGCACATAATAAATTCAGAGTTGTGCTGACCGGCCTTTGATTTGGCGATAATCCGCGGGTGTTCGCACTGTCCTTTCCCAGATAGCATATTTTCCCAAAAAAAAAAATCAAACTTTGGTTGGTTATCGCTCACTCGTTTGATTGCGCGGGGCCTACAGGGTTGGCTTGGTCGCCCCTTTTATTTAAAGTCCCCCAATGAAAATTTAGTTTAAACTGAGTGCGTAGACGCTAAATACAATTTTTTTATTTTTATTATTATATTTTGAAAAAATTAATTTTTAAAAAAAACTAAAAAAAATTACACAATGAAAAAGAGCTACACTTTGTCTTTAAATTTTTAGGGAAAAGGCTTGAATTTAGCTTTTTTTAGGAAAATACTCCTTTCCCCCTTTTACTACCTCCCCGAGGCGACGACAATGACAACACGACGGGTGATACACAGAGAGACGGAGACGACCACGACGAGGGGAACCCGCCCACCCCATACGTTGTGGTGGTTTTTCCCGCACAGGCCTGTCCACCCCTTGCCTCCGCGCACCCTTTTGTCCCCCCCCCCCCCCTTCTGCCTTCAAATTTCCAAATCGAACCTTCTCGCGGTTTGGCCCCCTGAATAGGGGAGTTTCACTCCCGAAAAAAAATGGCGATCTCGGGGTCGTGTTGGGGGAAATTTCCCCTTCCTTTTACTACCTCCCCGACGGCGACGACAAGACAACACGGACGGGTGATGACACAGACAGAGACGACCCGAGTGGGGGAATCTGCCCTCCCCTTACGTTGTGGCGGTTTTGACCAGCACAGGCCCCCGTTTCCCCCCTTGTCATCCCTTTTTCCTTCCCTTCGTCTCGATTAGCAAGTTTCATAAATATGGACGTTAAGGGAAAGGTCCCCCAAAAAAAAACAATCCTCACGGTAAAAGGGGGAATCCCACAAGGGTTTCAAAATGGTTTTTAAGATCTCCCTTGCAATGTAAAACAAAAGTTTTTTTGTCAGGATTAGTAGGGCACTTTTGTAAAATTGATCCATTTAACAGGGTTAATTAACAGGGCTCACATAGTCAAAGTGCCATAGAAATACCTAGACGAGTGCAACGTCACCCTCACTTTTGATTTTTTTTTTAAACAACCATAAACAGGAACACGGTAAATGTATTTAGGAGGCAACAAGGACATAGGAAAGTGAAAACGATTTATTTGATTATTAAATTTGTTGTGAATGGAAAGTAAGTGAAAAAAAATTTGGGTGAGGGGTAAAAGTTCAGGGAATTTTTGGTCATAAAAACTCTTTTAAAAATTTTCTATATTTAATGGTGATTTTCGATCATGTATCACTGATTTTGGGCCCTTTAAAAAAAAAAAAAAAAACTTACGCGATTTCGGCCACTCTCGCCCCCCAAAAGTTGGCCAAATCTCCCCATCATATGGTGTTTTTTCCCCTGCCCTCCCCATATGCTTGTGGTGGTTCTGACCAGCACAGGCCCTGTTCACCCTTTTCCCCCGCGTCATCCTTTCGTCCCCCTTCGTCTCGATTAGCACAAGTTGCATAAATAAGGACGTAAAGGCAATATCCAATCAATCAAAAACTCTTATGAAATTCATCTGAGTGATTGAAGGGTTGATTTTCGTTCATGTAGTCACCGATTTGGCACCATTAAAAAAATTAAACAACCACTACCGCTGATTCTCGGCCACCTCTCGCCAACTCTTCCACATCATATGGTGTTTTGACACCCCATTGTGGCCATGGTGACTTCGTGTGTGAGCCAAATTGCACACCATGTGTTGCCGGATTGATGCGATGGCGGATGCGATGCCAGATCGGGATGTCTCGCGCCACCAATGGCGAAGGTGTCACGTTGTATCCGCCACCTACCGGGCACACGTGTGTAGGTGACTCTGTGCATTAAACAAATAAAATATTGAAAAAACGTATTATTCATACGCCGTTGGTGTGTACACATTACCATCGCCCACTGTCTATACAAGTAGACGCGAAGAAAAAACCAATGCAAATACGCTAACCTTCCCCGACATCAGTTGCGGGGTGGCCCGCTCCCCGCAGGGACACTCGCTTGTGTCTTGATTGCGCGTTACCGTACGAGCATGACGACTCCCGCTTACGCGTGGCGCCAATCTGTGTGCGGGTTGCATCGTCATGATATGTCTAGCGCCATCACATACCACCGGTGGCGAACATCATGGGAGCCGCGACACCCACGAAGTTAACACATACAGCCACCTGCTCGTGGCGTCTGGTGCCACAGCCAAGATCCTTGGTGGGTGGTGTGGACCCTGTCGCCCTATTGGACAAGGCACTGTTGTGGTTGGGCGTGTTGTCGGCTGGTTGTGTCGCTTGGCGTTTGTGGGCGACGGTCAGCGACTCTCGCGCTGGCTTCCGAGATGTTCCCAATAATGGAGCCAAGACATCTGAGGGTGAAAAAAACACGAAATGCTTTATCCATAACACCCACGTCCCGCAACCCGTCCAATGGTTGCAACCAAAACAGAAATGGGTTTTTTACTCTCACCATCCCCCGGCTACGGTTCCGCATTATGGGGTTACAATTGACGCACAATCATACCTTGACTAACCCATAAATCATTGTACACAAATGCAAATGTTGCCCACTGCTAAGCACAAAAACCCCAACAAACCTGTAACCTTTTCTTGGGCACGGCATTTTTACCGTTGCCGTGAATGGTATCTTTGTGTTATCCCATAACTATAACATAGTTAGGGTTTGTTTCTTACCAGCATTCTTGAAACCTTGTTCAAATAGTACAGTCATCTATATCTTCTGGTAATCAGCACGTGCATCTTCCACTATTTTGTTAGCTGAAATTAACAACCCATTGGCACAATCTCGTGTTTCGGATCCGTCGCATGATGATCCTGCATACGCTTCCCCTCTCAGCGGGTGCATAAAGAACCACATTCAGCTTTTGTCCACTCTCCCACGGTCAGGTCGTGGCGGTAACATACCAGGTGTCATATAAAATAGGAAATAATTGTTCTTAAACTTGTAACCACTCACAATTGACTTTCATACTATGAAACGACTACCAGATTCAAGCAATCACATAACAATGAAAAAATTAATTGTCGGCCTAGGTCCCTCATCACATCATTCTGAACCTTCCTCTTCACGCCATTCGAGAGCCAGGCATGTTTTCCTTACCCATCATAGCATTGGGCAAATCCGTCTTTGACACTTTATTGAATTAAACCTCGATAAACGAGTCAGCGTTAGTTTGTTCTGTCCATTGAAACCGATTCTAAACGTTTCACGGACATCTAGCCCTTTACTGTCTACGTACCGCAATACAACAGGCAAAACATGCTCATGATACGAACTATCAGTTGTCTCATCCATCAGTACGCTAAAGTGCTTATGGTAGGAACTCTCTTTCTTATTTCGTAACGACCTGACATTACCGACGACGAATGATGACCAGAATGCACATTGTTGAACGATGCGAATACTTCGTCTAGAAATAGGCCTCTCTCTCTCCCTCCTCATCCGTAAGCAAGAGAACATATCATAACTCACTAGAAGGAAGTACTCGATGCTAATTATGTGGCGTCGTTGAAAAGGTAACCACAAAAATCCATCCAACAATGCATCACAGAACCTTTGACTTTGCGTACGATGCGATCTCGATGATATCTCACGGACAGGAGGAACATGTCAGAAATTAATAACCACAGGAGAATACAATCACGAGAAATGTTACTTATCTGATGGGAAGCCGCAAATGTGGGAGTTCCTCAAGGCTCCATACTAGTGCCCACTCTATTGTTCATAAATATTCGTAAATGATCTCAAGTAATCTTGAAAAATATAGGTAGTTGAATTATTGCGGATGATACCAGGTACATAATCAAGAGCAAGATACATGCATCGGATAGTTCATTAGCGAAGAAGTGCTGAGCGCAGTAAATAAGTGTTCCAAAATAACAAACTTTTACTAATGCCAATAAAACTAATTTCATAGAATTCCACCCAAGTAAACAAACTCATAGTCAAAACAACAATTTAACAACAATCAATAACACGGCAGATAACACCGTGATAAAAAGAGTTCACACAACAGAATTTCTTGGAATCCATATCGACCAAAATCTAAACTGGCACACACATTGCGATATGTTAGCAAAAAAAACTAAGTTCTGCATGCTTTTCACTAAAAACAATCAATTTAATCACAAACACAAAAACTGCAAAAATAGCTTACTATGCTAACTTTGAATCACATATGAGGTAACGGCATCAATATATGGGCAGCTCTGTAAAAGCGGACACAATATTTAAACTACAGAAAAGAGCAATAAGAAATATTCTTGGACTCAAACAAAGAAAAATTCTTACATTAAACCTCACTGTAAGCCACACTTCATCAAACACAAAATACTCACTTTCTACAGTCTATACATATTTCAATCCGTACTAATTTAAAAAAATCTATGATTAATGAAGAAATTGACAAGAACAATAGCATTCACAAGCCATAACACAAGACAAGCAAACAACATACACACTAATTATCTCAAGCGAAACATTCACAACTTAACTCCAATTATATAAGTTCTAAATTATTTAACAAGCTACCGACAAGTCTAAAATCAATTTCTAATATGAGCATTTTAAAAACAAACTAAAACAACTCCTATGTAACAAAGCATAGCATATTACTCTATTGAGGAATTTTTTGAAGGACAAACTACTATAACACTGTTAGGCCTATCTTTATACTACAAATTCTAAATAGGCCTAATAGATATAGATATATTGTACTATTGTTATGTTTGTATTCCACAAATAGGCTAAGATATATTGTATGGTAGGCCCATTTCTTTGTCTTGTGTTTTAAATTTTGTCTTATAGTTGTCTTATTTTATAGATTCATTTAAGTCTGATTATTATATTAATATTTGTTTGCCTTTTTTGTCTCTTATGTCTTATCTTTGTTTTACGTACTGCCTTAAATTGAAACCAATCACGGCCCACAAGAAAAACTAGACAAATACTTGTTCTCTCGTTTCATTAGTATTCTCTTATATATGAGGCACTCAAATTCTATTACTAGCCAACAGTAAAATTGTTATGATATGTACAAACTAAGACTAAGGCATTAATTAATTATCAAGTAACTTATTTTTAGGATAGAACTGTGTCGGAGTATATCTCAATTTGCATCCTGCTTGATATAGCAATTGCTGCCTTTCCAAACACCTCAATAACAAAGGTTAATCTGTTTAGGAATAAGTAAATAAATACTTATTCCAGACAATATATTCTTAGAGGTCATCACAAAGTGTAAATTATTATAATGTAATATGCTATGTGTGTGGAAATAAAACTTACTTACTTACTTACTATACCATTGAGAAAGCAAACTGCAGAATCAGTGGCGAGGGAATTTGTGGAGAAGATAATAACACGGCATGGTATTCCATTGAAGTTGTTATCAGACTGTGGAACTCAGTTTGTATCAACCCTTATGCAAGAGACTTGTCGATTGTTAGGGGTGAAATCTATTCAAACTACCCCCTACCACCCCCAATCAAATGGTAAGCTTGAAAGGTTGCATAAGACCATTGCTGATATGATTGCACAGTACGTGGAGAAGGATCAGAAAAACTGGGACAGGTTTGTACCATATGCAATGATGGCATATCGTTCCACGAAGAACGATGTAACAAAATTCTCCCCCCACTATCTTCTATATGGCAGCGAAATGAAAATACCATTCACGGATAATTTGGAACCGAAGTTAGTAGGTCGCGATTCCGAACAGCAACAACAACTAGCTGACCGGCTCAATGACGCTTACAAATTGGTTCGACAGAATAATAAAAATGCTTGTGAAACGCAGAAGAAGTATTACGATCGGAAGGCCAAGCAGCAGTCGTATAACGTGGGCGAGTACGTGTATCTGCATGACACTACAACGAAGCAGGGTGTGTCTAAGAAGCTATCGTATAAGTGGACCGGACCGCATGAAGTTATTCAGAAAGTCAGCGAAGAAAACTACAAGCTGAGGCTGCGTAATGGCAAAGAGACGGTCATACATGCTAATCGGATCAAGCCGTGTAAGATGAAGATTATGCCTACGAAGCCGAGAGGTAGACCTAAACTGCAGAAGTCAATGCAAGAAAATAAAGAAACGGTCGAAGAAGCTGTAGTAGCAAAGAAACCGAGAGGTAGACCACGGAAGAAGTTTCAGCAAGTTGAAGTTAAAACGGCAGAAGAAAATAAGAAGTTATATCAAAACGCCAGAGGGGACGTCCGCGGAAAGTAAACATCGAAGAGAAAATGGTGGTTGAGAATAAAGTGAAGAAGCCGCCTGGTCGTCCTCGGAAGAATCTACAATCGGTACCGATCAATGCAAATGTCAACGACACGGAGATACAGGGAACATCAAGACGGAGAATGTTAGGCGGTCTGACACAGGAAGCGTCCACGAGTCAAGTGCAAACTTCGGATGATGATACGTCGCAAGAATCGACCGAAGACGAATCGGTGCAAGAAGAGGAATCGGTTGAAGATGAATCATTAGATGAAGAGGAATCACTTGAGGATGAGGACGTGGAAGGAGAAGAAGAAGAAGAAGAAGAAGAAGAAGAAGAGCAAAAAGAAGAAGAGGAAGAAGAAAAGTTAAATACTTCGGACATCTCTTCAGGTGCGCAGACTACTAACACGGAAGAGTCGGAAGAATTACCGTTTGAAGATAGTCGAGCTGAAATTATGTCCGAAACGGAACAAAACGTTGAAGAGGAAATTGATTCTGAGCTACGCGAAACAACAAAAGGCCCTACGATTACCGTATCAGATGTCGAAGAAGCGAAGTCAGATGAAGTAAATGATAACGATGTTTTTCAAGAAGTTGTAGACGCGGATAAAGTAAACACACCGCCGCAACTGACTTCAGCTGGTTGGGTGGAGCAAGCGACACCATACAGTTTGCGTCCAAGAAAGAATAGTAAACCGGACATGTACAAGTGTTAAAAAGCTAAGTCCGGGCTGTATAAATAAAAATGCATAAAAAGTTTTGGAAAAAAATTTAAAATAAAATTTAAAAATTTATGTGTGCCAAAAATAAAAGAAGAGGTAATTGTGATTTAAGGGCAGAGGGGCATGCATATGCAAGTAGCATCAAGATGGATGGAAACTACAAAGAAATGCAATGAATCAAAACATTTATTGATGACATCAGAGGTATTGCGTGCGATAACAGAATTAGGCGAGGTTGAGTACGAGGTTTATGTGTTCGATCAGTTTGCCGAAGGCACGTGAGCAACGATCCTTTAGGGATTTTGGGGGTTTTAAGGGGCCCATGCATAGTTTTTGCCAAAGGTTAGTAGAAAGGGATTTTAAGGCGAGTATGGTTTTTTTGGGGATCGAAAAGAAAATCGTTCCTTAATCGACCTTAAAAGCCGATCTTAGGGGAGGGGGGAAAAAAAAACGCCTCAACCCCTTTTAATGGAAACGGGGGGGGGAGTCGCCTAAAAGGGTTCGGTCGCGACGTGCCTTTTTGGGGCGACTCAAGACACTAAACCCATGGCGGACTTCGGTCAGATGGCAGAGTTTAAATGAGTATGGGGGAAGAAAATTTTTGGGAAGAAAAAAAAACGATTTTTTGGGGGTACCAGAAGGGGCCAAGAAGAATTTGAGGGATTTGGAAACCCCCTCGATTTTCTACCCCAATTTTAAAATTTTCAAGTTGCTTTTATGGGCTTTAAAAAGGGAAACTGGCTGCAATGAGGGAAACAACTTCCCATCACTAAAAGGTTTTGCAACGAGATTGAAGACAGGGATTCCCATTGCCACCGGGAAATTTAAATTGCGGTGTGCATTGGATTTTAGGCAAGTGGCAGTTTCCCAAAGGTTTAAGTTTAAAACCACAAAAACAGGAAAAAGGGTTTCCTGGGGTTTAAACCCAGGGTTTTTCCCCCCGACTTTTTGGTATTTTATCTATGGTCTTGGCTATGCCTAGCTGTCACAACATTTTTAAACCAAATCCGTGGGCCTAGGCCTGGGGTTTAGGGCAAAGGGCCTAAACCTCCCTCCCAAAAATTAAATTTAGCTTGTACCATTTTTTTTTAACTCTATTAAAAACATTTTTAAAACGATAAAAAATAGGACTGTTATTGGTTTCCACCCAAAAAGGCCCACACAGCATGGGCAGGCCTAGGTGGGCTGGGGCAGGTTTTTCCCCCAAATACCCAAAAGCCCCCCCCTACCCTAATTTATTAGTTTGTACACTTTTAAAACTCTATTAAAACATTTTTCCAAACGGTAAAAAAATTTAAGGGCTTTATAGGCTTCCCCCCACAACACACACGGGCATGGGAGTAGGTAGGGCGGGGGTTTACCCAATCCCCCTAACCCTACCCTTATTTATTTTCTTGTCCCAACATTGTTTAACTCTTTTTGAAAAACAGTTTCAAAGGGTAATAAATAGGGTTTGTTATAGGGCTCCATTTCACGGGCCCAAAAAACGGGAGGGGCCTGGGCCCGGGGGCCCAAACCCCCAAGGGCCCTACCCCTTTTTTTTCCCAAAAGGGAAATGGGGGCAGACCAAAACCCCCGGGTTTTTTTCAGACAAGCCCTAATTAGCCCGAGGCCTACTTATTTACAGAAATTTATCATTAAAAATGTCTTTACCCCTACTGCAGTTTTGGGTATTTTTATGTAGGCCTACCTAAGGTGGGGGCCTGTGCCTACCGAAACCCCTTTGTAATGTCGCTAACCTAAACCTTTTTAAAAAGCTAGGGGAATTTCTCTAAAAAATAATTGACTTGAACCCAAACTCCCAGATTTTTTCTGTATTTCTAAAATATTACCAAACCCTTTGCCAGTGCCCCATTACTTCAAAAACCAAATATCATAAACCCCTGGGGGCCTACGGTAACATTAGGGTTTAGGCCTAGGGTTTCCCGGTATGTAGGCTTATAGCATTGTTTAACTCGACTGTTTGTGTGCCCTTAAACCACATTATTACCCAATCATTACTTTTTTTTTTACAGACATTTCCTTGGGGGGCCCCTCCGCCATGTCCACCAGTCCACGCCCACTGTATGGGGGAAATGGAAGCTTTAAATTTTCCGTAAATGTCCCAACTATTTTGTGGCCCCCGCTAGAAATATTGGATTTTGGTAGTTTCAAATGCCGGGAAATTTTTATGCGCTGGGTTTTTTTTGAAAACCCGGGCCAAGGGAAAAGGCTTTTTCCCGTGACCGGGGAGGCACGGGGGTTTGCCCCCCCAATTGGAAGGGCCAGTGCTTACCCCTGTAGGACTTCATCTTACCACCCCTCTTGGCCCACAGGGAAAACGCTGCTGAAGAAAGATACAATGGGGCTCAAAAAGCTTTTTCGAAAATTTTATAGATGTTGTTGGGTTTTCTTAAAAAGACGACAAATGTGCCCTAAAAAAGGGTCCCCCCCCTTTTTCCCCCACGGGAAAGTAGGGGACCTTTGTTTTGTGCTTTGCGGGTGCTTCAAACATTGCTGTAAGAATAAATGCCCCCCGCCCCAAAACGAGGGGGACATTGGGAAACCCGGGGGGGGGGGGCTTTCCCAAAGGCCATTTTGGGGGGTGCCCCACAGCAGGCCCGGGGACAGCTTTTCCCCCCTTTTAAATTGGGCACCCCACTTTAAATGAAATCCCCAAAAATAATAAAAAAATAAATTTTTTTTAAAGAGTTCTCCCCACTCATTTTAATATAACTGATTTTCAGGGGGAGGGGTTTTTTTTCCCCCCCTTTTTTGGTTTCTCTTTTTGAAAATCTTTTTTCGGGCTAGCACAGTTACCTATTGTACATTGGTGTAGTATTCTCCAAATATATCTTGGTCGTTTTGTGGTACCGTAGCAGTTTTTTCTGCACAATTTTCTCCACATACTCATCAAATAGGCATGCCTACTAGCGTGCCTATACAAATTTTGTACTGTATAAAATATTACCTAATAAACTTTGTAGGCCTAGCTTGAAACACAATCGTAAGTCAAATGTCTTCTAGGGTTGCGTTCCGTAGAAGCGACTGGTCGACCAGTTTTCTATTATAGCGTTCCTTAAATAAAATTGAGCGACCACCTCTACCCATTGCCGAGCGTACTGTTAATGTTCTGGTCCACGACCACAACGCTCAACGTTTTGAGCTGGGCGTAGTGGTTCGTTTGGTCGAGGGCATAAGCATCAAATATTTATTTGGCCTAGAGCATACACAAAGATTACACATGCCTGGCAGTCGTATTTGTCACAATTAAAAGCAGCATCTCTTGCACGTTCCATCGCCATTTTCCCGATGACAAATTTGAAACGTTTTCTAGTTCTGAAGTGTTCCGTTGTAGGTTGCGACCAAAGTGACAAACGACGGGTGATGTCACGACCTATCGACGACAAGTGTTGGTCGACCGGTCGCTTCTAGGGAACGCAAACCAAAGGCACCACCTACATGGTCACATTCCCTGACATTCCTCAAGTTAAGACCCTGTTTATATTACTAGCGTTTGACTTCGATGCAAGTTTGTGGGTTACGCCGGTAAATTTCTACGGTATGTAAATGGACACGAGTTGCTACGATGGTTTAGTTTTCAATGCTAGTTTCAATCTGCTTTTTTTCCCCCAAAAAATTTTTAAAAAAAGGGCTTTCCTTTTACGTTGGGGCTATTAAAAAAAAAAAAACTTTTTTTTAAAAAATTTCCCAAAAAAAAAAAACTTTGAGGGGGGGGGGAAAAAAAAAAAAAAAAAAGGGGGGTAAAATGGCCGGGGGTTGGGGGGGGGGGGGGCCCCGGGGGTTTTTTTTTTTTGGGGGGGGGGCCAAAAAAAAAATTTAAGGGGGGGGGAAAAAAACCAAAACCCATTTCCCGGCGGTTCCCCTTTTTAATTTCGGGGTTAAAAGGACCCCAAAAAACTGCTTTTAAAACTTTTTGAGCTGGGGGGTTAGGGGTTTTTGGGGGGGAAAGCTCCAAAAATATTTAAATTGCCCTTTAGGGGCTTTCAAAAGTTTTTAAACATTTTGGGTCTATTGGTTCAAAAAAAAAAAAAAAAAAAAACCCCTTTAATTAAAACCCCAGTAAAAAAAATTGAAAAAACCGGTTTTTAGTTTGAAAAAGGTAAATTTTTAGCTGGGAACCAAAGGTAAAAAGGGCGGAAACCCCCATTTTCCCACAAAAAAAATTTTTAAGTTTTGACCTTTTTGGGGGGAAAAATTGGAAAAAAAAAGGGAACAAATTTTTCCAAAATTTAAGGTCAACATTCCTGAAAAATTTCCAAAAGTTCAAGGGCCCCCCCTTTTAATTTGGTTGATTCATCCAAAAAAAGGGTTTCCCGGCGGGCTTAACAATTTTTCCACTTTTCCTAAAGTTAAAGGAAGAATTGTTTTTTGGGATGGTTTGGGTTTTAATGCGTTTCAAGCTTTCTAAATGGGTTTTTTAACCCCTTTTATTTTAAAAAAAAACGGGGTTTTTTAATGGTTTAAAAAAAAAGGGTTAAAAAAAACCCTGCCGCTTTTTTAAAAAAACCCTCCGAAAAAAGGGGGGAAAAAATATTAAATTAGTGGGGCCAAATTTGGTAATTGGGGGGGAAAAAAAAAATAAATTAAAAAAAATTAAAATTAAAAAAAAATTAGGGGGGAAAAAGGGGCCGTTTTAAAAAAAAAAAAACTTTTGGAAAAAATTTTTTCAAAAAATTGCTTTAAAGGCTTTCAAAAATTTGGGGGGGCCCCATAATTTATAAAACATAATAAATTCAAAAAAATTAAGCTTTATGCAGGTGCGTTTAATGAAAAAAAAAACAAAAAAAAAAAAAAAAAAAAAAAAAAAAAAAAAAAAAAAAAAAAAAAAAAAAAAAAAAAAAAAAAAAAAAAAAAAAAAAAAAAAAAAAAAAAAAAAAAAAAAAAAAAAAAAAAAAAAAAAAAAAAAAAAAAAAAAAAAAAAAAAAAATGAGCCCTGCGGGGGCAATTGGGCGGGCTTTGGATGAAAATGCCCAC
This sequence comes from Sweltsa coloradensis, assembly GCA_024449915.1. Taxonomy (NCBI): domain Eukaryota; kingdom Metazoa; phylum Arthropoda; class Insecta; order Plecoptera; family Chloroperlidae; genus Sweltsa; species Sweltsa coloradensis. Next base: position 3,146 of record JAMZAV010012993.1, on the reverse strand, counting down.
CCCCCAAACCCAAAAGGGGGTTCCACAATTTTTTAAAATTAAAAAAGCACCCCAATTTTTGGGGGCGGAAACCGCGCCCTGCTTATGCCATTAACAATAGCCCAAAACTTTTGTAAGGTCCATTTTTTTGGGCAAACAACAGGAAAAATATTTTGTTTATGAATTGGTGATTAGATGATGAAATGAAAAGGCTTGCAAAAAAAAAGTTATGTTATTTTATATTTTTGTTGTTTAAGGTGCGTTTACCAGTGGTCACGTTTGGTTGCGGCCCCCTTTCGGTGCAGCCAATCAGAGAACTGGGTTGTTAAAACAAAAACCCCCCACTTGTTCGCGGGAAAAACCCAGGTTTTTAAAAAAAAAACCCCAGTTCTTTTTGATTGACTGCACTCGGAAGGTCGCGGCCCGCACCAAAATGCGACACTGCCACGCAACCTTAACAACAAAAAAACTTTGCTTAATCAAAAATGAAAAGTTTAGTAATTCAATAAATTTTTAAAAATAAAAAAAAAACAAAAAAAAAACAAGTGGAAGAAATCATAATTATAAAGGGAAAAAAAAAATTAAAATGATTTAAAATGATTTATGGAAAAGAAAAAAAAAAAATTAGGTAGGGTTTAAAATTTCAAAAGAAAAAATTTTTATTTAAAAAAAAAAAATAAAATTTCACCCACAGGGAAAGAAAAAAAAAGAAAAATTGTTGTGGGCCACTGGCCTAGGTGGGAAAAAACAAAAAAGAACAGACACTATAAAAAAAAAAAAAGATTGCGTGGTTGGGAAAGCGGAAGTAGGGCCTACCATAAAAAAAAAAAAAAAAAAAAAAAAAACTGGGGAAAAAAATAATTAAATGAAAAAAAGAAAAAAAACAAAACAACAAGCGGGCAAGCCTATCAATGCTGAGAGGTGGGACCCTTCCTCCCCGAAAATCCCTCACGTCTCCCGACGCCATCGGGCCAAAACGCGAGCTTTCTTCCTCCGCGTTTTAGCGCTCGTGCTTCTTCGGCACGTGCCTTGGATGCAGCTGCATCTGCATCGGGACCTCGCTTCCCGCAAGGCGGGATTTCGTGAAGTGTCGTTCTTCTTGCCCAGCTAAGGTTTGTAGCTGGGCCATCCGCTCTACGTGCTCCTCACGGACGACACCCAGCCTAGTTTTTAGCGCTAGCGGTGAGAGCAACTTCGGGCTCATTAAACTGCAGGAACAGCAGTTTGTTCAACAGCGCCAGAGGGTTCTGTTTCACCGGCGGCACTGTGCGTAGCAGGGGGTCGCTCTCTATCCTGCCCAAGGCCCACAATGCGCCGCCCCAGCAATGGCAGAGAGCTAGAGGTAAGCCCCTGCTGTGGCAGTGGGCGTGGTGGCCAAACATGCTCACAGAGGGACTTCCTCTTGCGCTGAACATTACTTGGAGGGGGTGCACTATTGTAGCACTTGGGTTGGATCGAGGGTCGATCTCTAACAAGCAAAGTGCCGTCAATTGGACTGGCCTCTAGCGCTGTCAGAACCAGGAGAGAGCGCACCGCTGTAGCACTTGGAATGGCTCGAAAATCGATCTCTTCCACGCCAAGTGCTATCAGTGGTATTTTTTCCTAAAAAACTGGCCATTCCTGCGCTAAAAGAACCCGAAAAAAAGCTCTCATCTCTAGCGCTAGTTTGAGGTAATAAACTCATCATGGACCTCCTAGGTTCATGGGGAGGACTACTTCGAGAAGTAGGCTCGTAGGACGACCTGGGTGGCATGACCACCTAGGCTTACGGGGAGGACTACTTCGAGAAGTAGGCTCGTACATGGTCTGGGAGGTATGATGAGCTATTTCCTCATGGATGGATTGGCGAGAGTTTCTGATCGTCATCTGAACCTAAAACAAAAAAGAAAGGCTAGGTAATTTGAAGAATTGTGAGACCATAGAAGTGTGGGCTAAAAACGTTGCATGACCACTTTCATTTGGTGGGGAGGGCTTCATGAATTAGGATACATGGCAAATTTATTTACATTTTATAAACCCATAGGCCTATACCAAATTTGTAATTGAATAAAAAAATTTTAAGGTTTGTAAAATATTGTTTAAAAAATTATTATTCATAATATTCATTGGTATTATTTGTTTATTTTATCATTAGGCCCAAGCCTGCAGGAAACATAGGCCTAGTCATGTTGGCTCATGACTGTAATTGCATAAAAAAAAATTGTAACTTTCTTCATTTGTTTGGACAAATATTACATTGCATGCATTTCATGCATGCATGCAAAAAAGAAAAGAAAAAAAATCTATCAGGGCATGTAGACCAAGCCCTATAATAAATAATAATTGTTTTCCATTTCAAATAAAGCATTGTCAACAGCAAACTGTGGAAGAATCAAAAAGAGTAAAATATGAGATGACAAACCTCAGTTGATTATCAGGGCTACACATTCACTGCAGATCTGGGGGTGGGGGGCTTGAACAACAAAACAGAGAGTAAGGGCCTACCAATGTATCTAGCTTTGCCTTGTAGGCCTATGTAGGTAATACTTTGATATTACCAATTGAATGCCACTAGCATAGCCTACCAAATTTTTAATCAAATCTAAAATTTACCGTACAACAAGGTTTGTAGGCCTAAAAAATATTTTGTAGAAATTACTAGGCCTATTTTGGCTTTTCTATTTTATTTGTTTAATTTAACAGTAGGCCCAGAGCCACAGAACATGGCTCATGGCTGTGGTATTGTGAAATAAAAAAATCTTACCAACCTTTTATATTTGTTTTTGCAAAATATTTCATTGCATGAATGTGAATAAAATTACATGGAAAAACAATTGGGGCTTGTAGCCTATAATAAATAATAATTTGTTTTCCATTTCAATAAAGCCATTGTCCTACAGCAAACTGTGAAGAAATCAAAAGAGTTTTTAGACAACCCTCGGTTGATTATCAGATTAGGCCTACACATTTACTTAAAGATCTGGGGGTGGGGTGCTTGAACACTAAAACCCAATGCTTTGTTCTTGTATGTATGTAGAATTTGACATAATAAATTATTTGTTAAGGTAAGACCAGTAGGGCATAACCAATACCATGGCATGGGGCATGTTTTTAATAAATAAAATTTCCAAACTTTAATTTTGTTTAAAATATTTATTGCAGGAATGGATTTAAATCGGAAAAAACAA
>JAMZAV010012992.1:0-16742 GCA_024449915.1 Sweltsa coloradensis | reverse complement strand
ATTTTTAAAAAAAAATCTGATCACCATAACCCCGGTTCAAAAATCTTGCGTGGATTCGTCAAAATGCCCGTAGAAATTTACACTCGTTTTGTCTTGTTCATCGCCTACTCTCATCATCTACACCCTCTTTCCCTAGCGTCTAATTTCCATACTATTCTAAAACCCATACCTTTAACACAATCTAGATCAGGCACTCAATTAACTTTTCCAACACATAAACCAATCTTCTAGCCCACTTTTTTACTGAAACGCTTTTCGAGTCTGGAAACTCCCCCAAAACCAACATCAGGGATGCGGAGTTTTTGGGAAAAAGATCCCACTCTTTCAACGAAAAGCATACCAATATTATTTGAAAAAGCTAATAAGCGCCATAACCATCAGCCGCTAAAACCCGTTGTCAATATTAAAAATGCAAAATCCCTCCATCACCTTTCCCTTGTTTCTCGCAATTTCTGCCACACGGGGCAACAGCAGCATATTTTGTAAGTTTTGGTGAGGGATAAAATGAATGATTTTTCTTTTTTTTTATTTCAAAAAAGTTATCTATTTAGCCATGCCACATAAACTATTTTTGGAAACTACATACTTTTTAAAAATTTTTAATTTCTTAAAAAACTCATACATTTTATGTGGTATAAATTTTGTTTATTTTTCTTATGTTTTTGAACTATGTTTTTAAATTTTGTAGGTACCAATTTATTAATTTGTGTTTGTTATTGAACTCTGTTATTAAAATAGGCTTTACTACTAGCATGGTATTCCTAGTACGTAATGTTTAATTTAATTTTTATCTTATATTTTATTTTTATTTCATTTCAATTTGTTTGTATCTACTTTGTATCGTATCTTTGTATTTATCCTTAAAATGTAAAATGGTTGGAGGAGAGAAGGCCTAACAGGCCTTTAAACCCCCATAAATAATCGAATCAAACAATCAATCAATCAATCATCAATCTCTCCCCCCGCCTTTAAAAAAAAGACCTGAATCAAAACAAACAAAAATCAAAACTCTCTTCCCGCCTTAAAATAAAGACCGAATCAATCAAAAAAATCAATCAATCTCTGTTTTGCCAATAAAGATTGTATTGCTTTTTTCTGTGAAAATGGGTACACAAATAAACATTTGATTAGTCCTTTTGGGCCCCACCACTACTATTGGTACTGTGCTTTGCAGATGAGCCAATAAGTATCTCTTTGGATTATTTCAGATAGTGCAAATTAGCAGATGTGGCGGGTATTTCCAGTCGCATCAAACGGGTGCTTAGAGGTTTCAGTAACTCCGTTCTGCCCAATTTAGCTGATTAGATTTTATTTTGGGATTGCTTAACGTCTCATATTTATGCAAATTGGGTATCGAGACGAAGGGAGGGACGTAAGGGATGACGCGGGGGGACAAGGGGTGGACAGGCCTGTGCTGGTCAGAACCAGCCACAAGCGTATGGGGAGGGCAGGGGTTCCCCCACGTCGTGGTCGTTTCCTACTGTGTCATCATCCGTCCGTGTTGTCATTGTCGTAGCCGTCGGGGAGGTAGTCAAAGGGAAGGGGAAAGTTCCCAGACGACGACCCAGAGCTCTGGGCTCTGGGAAGCAACACAGAATAAGAAGCGAAAAGAACCTTCTGAACATATCAGACAGTCTCTTCAAGGTAACGAACATTTAACTGTACTCATTTAGCAAAGCCTAGTTCCTAGTCCCGGACGTGAGAGGAACCCCGGCAGCACTTGGAGCCCCAGCAATACTCGGAGGTCCGGATCGGCCAGCCCAAACTGATGTGCAGATTGAATAATCTAGTATTATATTAACCTTCAATTTTTACCCTTTCCAAAATTCTTTGAGAATAATTAAGATTTTTTAAATTTTTTTTACACCCTGGACATAGTTCAGGAGAACATTATTATACTTAGTCATTTAACCTCTTGTATACATTTGTATACCCGGCCCAGGAATGGTTCTTATTTAATAATTTACTTTATTATTTAATAATGTATTTATTTAATATTATTACTTGACCTTGTGATACGTTTATTTAACTTGGTGGTAACGTCACTGCTGAAGAATCATTACCAACACTAATAGTAGAAACAGTGCCCAATGAAGATGAAGCGCCTCGATTACATGGCTACCGTCTAGTAGACCCTGTACATTTGGCCAAGCAATATTCAATAATCGCTCAGCATCCCTAGATATGTACATTATGGCCACTACGAGCTTGTTGGCGAGGAAACAGTGGGGTTCACATCAACTCTTATTCACAAGTGCAAGAGTTGCAAGAAAGAATTTAGAGTGACAACCGAGCCACTAAATGAAGTGGTCAAAATGAGTGAGAGAGCGGTGTTGGGTACTCTGTCTGTGGGGGTATAATGGAGTTCTTTGACTTGATGGAGGTTGCCGTTATGAGTGCGATAACATTCAGACGCCAAAGGACGACTGTTGAGCACGGCTTCAATGCGGGCGAACAAAGTAGCGTACTCCTAATGATTGAGGGAGGTGTCTCTGATGAGACGGTACAGGAGAGATTTCGCAGACTCTACTACTGCCTCCCAAAGGCCGCCGAAATTGGGAGCATACGGAGGGTTGAAGTACCATTGGACACGACCCCACACTACACATATAAATCATTAGACTTTTCACTGTTAATACTGATTTTTATTTGAAAAATGTGATATTTCGACCACTTTTCAGCAGTCTTTATCCCCACACAACCCCAACGAACCAGACCTTGGATAATCTACACTTCCATCTTCCACCATCTAATGGAAAATTACCCTTTAATTTCTAGGTTATCAAATCAATGGGGATTTATGCGACGCCAAATGGAGAAGTTTAAAAAAACTTACAACTCCATCCGAGACCATAATTCCAAAAGTGGGAAGGATAGGAAAACGTAGCGCTATTTGGATGAAAGTTTAAATAAATAGTATAGTAACTCATTTCAATGAAACACAAGTTTTATTTTTTAATGAGGCTCGTTGGTCTTGTGTGTGGCTCGTTGGTCTTGTTGTTAGCGTATCTGCTTTCAATGCAGAAGGTCCAGGGTTCGATTCCCGCCATAGTCAGAAGTTTTTTAACTTCTGATTTGGACTTAAGTCCATCAGTTCTTGTCTTAGGAGTTTGTAAACGGTGACTTTGGAGCCGTCCTAGCAACGAAGAACATATTTAATTCAGAGTTGTGCTGAATCGGCCTTGTTGATTCTGGCGTTGATTCGCGGGTGTTCGCACTGTCCATACCACTGATTGCTATATTTCCCATTACAAATAACGATCTTTGGTTGGTTATTGCTCACTCGCCGACAACGTCGGGGCCTACAGAGTTGCCTAAGTCGCTTTGATTTAAAGTCCCCCACTGAAAATCAGTTATATAACTGAGTGGGTAGACTCTTAATACAATTTATTTATTTATTTAGAGTATAAATAATCTTAAGTTTATATTTTGCTTTATGCGCAATACCCTTTTTAAACCAAGGTCGAACGAGGGTTACTCACTTGAGTTTTAATTTAATTGAATGATACGACATAACCTGGCTACCATTAGCCTATATTATTGTTGTCCATTGTAGGCATTTACTATGAAAATGTACTTCTGCACGTTTTTGCTGTCCTTAGCAGTTAAAAAAATGGTTTGATAATAGTTGACGAGTGAATAATGTTTTTTTTTCCTTTCTTCTTTCTTTCTTTTTTTTCCTTTCATTTTTCCTCTTTTTTTCTCTTTTTTTTTTCTTTTTCTTTTTTTTCCTTTTCTTTTCATTCTCCACCCCCTTTTTTATATTTTATTTGATTCATTCATAAGTTGCATTTAATATCCTTTTTATTTGTTATCAAATTTGTTGAGTATTTAATGCATTGTTGTAATATTACTATTTCAAAGTTCATTGTTGTGTCTGCATCTATGTAATTAGATTTATTTAGTTGTCCTCCTTTGTAAATCAGTTTTTATAACTGAATAGGATAGACGTTAAATAAATAAATAAATAAATAAATAAATAAATAAATAAATAAATAAATAAATAAAAATAAATAAATAAATAAATGTGCTTTCCAAAGTAAGAAAATTTGGTACTTGTTCATTAAAGCCCCCCCCCCCCCCCCCCCCCCCGGAAAAGAAAGTAGGTTAGTGGGGATGGGGGGTCAAGCTGACCACAGCAACACACATCATGCTCCCCCACCCCACCAAACTACTTTCTTTTTCGGGGGGAGGGGGGGGGGGAGGGCTATAATAAACAAGTACCAAAAATTTTATTATCAACCTATCAAAGTCACTCACAACTTACGAGGTGGCTGGTAGAAAAGGAGTACCCAATAATAAACCCTAAATAATAATATGGGTATGCCTACTTCATAACTGATTCTTAAATTTGTACGTAAATATTTATTTTTGATTCCGTGAACTAGGAAATGGATGAACTACTAGGGAAGCGGCCGGAACATGAACCGTTGGCCACCGCGTCAAGCTCTGGAGTTACCACGAAGCCACGTAGATTAAGTACACCTCAAGAGGATGGTAGGTCTAGTGCGTATTCCGTGTGATTGCGTGCTAATTATTATCTTCCTTTATTGTTTCAATAATAAGTATACTTGTAAATAATACCATCAATTATTACAGATGGAGACTCGCAGGAAATATGTGCAACCCCGGTTCCACCTCCCCCCGAAAGGCAGCGGAAAATCTGTGGAGTTGCCGCTACAAAGAGGCTAAACCCGATCGGGAAAACCCGCCATAAAGAAAAAAATATGAATTAAGCGCGAGATGATCGGGCTCCTAAAACGATTTTTTGATAAAGAATAAAAAACAGTGAAAAAAATCATAAGAAACCACAATTGTTATGGGTATAGGGCCAGAGCTTTTTGCATCGTTCGTGTAAACATATTTCACCTATCAACACACCAAGATGAAATTGACACGTTTCAATTCTAGGGATTAGAAGGGAATGATAAACAGCACCCCCATCTCTTCGAATGCTACCAGGTTACCCACACGGAAAAATAAGTGTTATAAATACATTACCCGAAATCAAATGCATTACAAAATATATTATGAGAAATAACATGATTCCCCAAAATGCATACAATATATATTTCTTAATACATTTTTAAGAATGTATTTCCAGAAAATTTGGAAGCATTTGTGTAACACTTAAATAATGTATTATTGATGCATTTTTTAAATGGCATATTTGGAAGCATTTGAAAACATTAAAATAATGAATTGTTGCTGCATTTCTTTAAATGGCATATTGGAATTTATTTCCTAAAATATATTTTTTAAAGTTTTTTTGAAACCTATTTTTTTTAGTGACTGGCATAAACATTCTGCAATATGGTTTGCAGTTAGTATTTCTGAAAACACAATCTAAAATGTGTTTTTAAAAGGCATTAAACAAATGCATTGAATATATAGTTGATTTAAGTTATTAAATTATACATTCCTCTTAATACTTTAATAATGAAATATAAAAAAAAGTATTTATAATATGTTTTGTTCAATGAATTAAAAATTTGTACGATATAAAACAGTTTAGCAATATATTTGATGATGGTCATAAAAAATATTCTGGAAATCAGGTTGTTCAGGTTGTTAACAATTTTAATGTCCGCCAGCTATTGCGGGTAAAAGTTTTGGTTCGCAGAATGTGATTGGAGTAATTATTTGCAACTATATTTTTGCGAAGTATATAATAATAAACATATAGCAATAAAGAATAAAGGTTAATGTTCGCCCCTACCCGTAAGACTGTTCAAAGGTTTAGTATGCATATAACTAGATACAAGCACAAATTATAAGTCCTGTTTTAGTATAAGAACAGTTGGAAGCATTTTATATACCACTTAAAATAATGCATTATTGCTGTATTTCTTAAATGGCAAATCAAAATTTATTTCCTTAAATATATTTTTAAAAGTTTTTTCGAAACGTATTTTAGTTTGTGGTTGGCACAATACATTCGGCAATATGGTTTGCAGTTAGTATTTCTGAAAACACAATTTAAAATGTGTTTTTATAAGGCTTTTAATAAATGCATTCAATTTATATTTCGATTTAAGTAATTAAACTATACATTTCTCTAAATACTTATCGAAATTAAATTTATATTAGTTAACATATTTTTAATGCAAAGAAGAGTACAGCATGCAATTTTCGTTATCGAGTTTTGCTTTAACTAATTTATGTCGTTTAGCTACATCAAAAGTACACAAAATACACATATACACAAAAGTCCCCCACTGAAAATCAGTTATATAACTGAGTGGGTAGACTCTAAATAAAATTTATTTATTTTTATTTTTAATATTTTTTTACATAATCAATTGTCTTATGATTAGACATTTTTATGATATTTTTTTCTGCTCTTATGGGGTTTTGTTTTATTTGTTCACTTTTTCATTCTTGTGATTAAAAAAGTTTTTTAAAATTTTTAATACATATTTTACTTTTTCCAAAAAGAAAAACACTGATATTTTTATAAAAGCTGCATTCTAGTTCTTTAAAAAATAATAATAAAAATAATAATAATAATAATTATAATAAAATAATAATAATAATAATAATAATAAAAAATTGAAATAATAATTTTTGGGGTTACAAGCTAGTAAAGTTCGAGATAATTTGGGGTTTAAAAATTTCTATTGCCGCTGAAATACAAGCTTTTCCATCTAAATTTTTTGACATCTCTTGATCTACAGTGACGATTACAAGGCATTAAAGGGGAAAAGTATTAGTTTTTAGATTTATACCATTATTTGTAGTTTTATATCTTTGTCTAGACCTAGCTGTAAAAAATTGAAACAGTTGAATTTTTTTATTTTTGACAGTTAGTGGTAGCAAAATTTTCATTTAGAGGCATTATTTGTAACCTAGCAAGGTAAATATTAAAATAGTAAAAATTTTAGCATTTTCGAAGCACCGAATTATTTTGCAAAATCGAGAGATTGAAGTCTTCAAAATTTCGCAAAAAGAAAAGTTTATAAAAACAAAAAGGGAAAGGAGGTTGAGAAGCAAAGACCTCATCACCGCCCTAAAATGATGTCTTTGAGAAAAGTTTTTTTTAATTTTTTTTAAGTGCATTGATTTTAAAAAACAATAACAAATAATAGGTGCCTTTGCAGATAGTAGAAAATTTATCTAAAAACAAGGAAAAAAAGGGATAACAGACGATGGATGTTTCTTTTAATGGAATCATTCAGACCACAAAGCTGGAAAAATGAGACAGCGCATCAAATGGACAGAAATATGAACATTTGTGTTGCGTAGCTTTTAAGGGAAAATTTATTAGAGACGTTTTAATAGGTTATCGACAGAGCTCCATAGGGATTTTGTTCTGGAATATCCATTTTTAGAAGTAATAAACAGAAATAGTGACCAAAGAAGAATTATATTTAAAAAAATAAAATTTTACCAGAAAACTATTAAAAGAAAAAACGCAAAGGGAAGAAAACGAACTACAAGCACAAAGATGATAACCCGGCAATACATCAGCAGGGGAAGCGAAAAAGAAGACCATTTCATACCAAGCTCTAGAACTCCCAGAAATACCGGTATTCCCATACCTGCAAGAACTTTCAAATCTCCCAGACACCCCAGAATTCCAGACCAACCAGAACGCCCCAGCCCTTCAGAAGTCCAGACCAACCAGAACATCCAGATTTACCAGAACGCCGGCCTACCAGAACATCCAGACCACCAAAACTCCAGCCTCCCAGAACGTCCAGAACCACTAGAAATCCCAACCAAACCCAAAGAAGATCAAGATCCCCCAGAAAAAACTAGACGATCAAACACAAGCGGTAGATATGCATAACGCAATAGAAAATAACCTGACATGTCAATCAAAGAACACCTAGCTTTAGCATTTACAACACCCATTCAGATTTGCGACATACACCAAACAGAAGACCATACATACCTAAACCCAAAGCATTCAAAGGAAATGAAGCCCGGGGTACACATAATGAACACACATATTTTATCAGATTACACACAAACGAACTATTTTTGCAGACGTCATGCGGCAATTTTTTGTGCGCTGTAGCAGTGGTTAGATTTTTGGGCTTAAAGGAAAAATCTGCAACATCTTCAAAGAAAAAAACAGGAAAGAAAAGTACGAAATGGGAAAAGCGACTATTTGGGGGAGAATCGGAGCTTGGGAGAGATATCGGTCGACTGGAACAATACCGAATGGGTAATCGATCAAAAAAATGTGAAAAGATACTGCCAAAATATATTTGAAAGATTAAAGGTTTTATGCAAAGGAAACACTTAACAAATCTTTCACGAATTTTTGGATACACTTAAACAAAAAGTAAGTGCTCTGCTAAGAGATTAAAAAGATATAAAAAATGTATTTAGAAAGAACAAAACCGAATTTTAAAAAAAAAGGAAAAACAGTTTTCCCAACAACTATCTAGTCCCGAAGAAATAATAGGAAAGGAACCCCAACAAGACAGAGATAGAAGATTTTTTGGACAGGAATATGGGGAACCCCGGTAGCACACAACCAGGATGCAAAGGATTAAAAGTGAAATAGCAGGATGAGCGAATTAATGAGATAGATTCGAAGTATAACTATTTATGAATAAAGTCGACAAAACAGTGCACACATACTGGAAAACACCAGTAAAGATAATATTCAAAATTTTTGGTATAAGAAATTAAAACTACTCACAATCAAATTAGAAAAAAGTCCAACGAGTTTATAAAAAAGGAGTTAAAGAAAACCCGTTCTTTTTGAAGGGGTAACCTTTCCAAACCAAAAGGGCAATGCACGAAGAACCCAAGTAAATATCGGCCCAAATTTCAGTCTACCCAAAATTATAAAATATTGACTTTATGCATACAAAAAAGTTTTAATCATTTCGAAAACACAATTCATGGCCGAGGAAAAAAAAGGAGCGTAAGAACTCACAGGGTTAAAGAACAAAATTTTTTGACTCTACGTAATGAAAAAGGGACCAATAAAAAAGGAATATTCACGAAATACATTGATACAAGAAACCTTTGACTCAAAACCACACACAGGCTTTTTCAGATTTTACAAAAATATAAAAACAACCCATAATTGTAAACTTTTTGAAGACAGAAAGGAGCATGGGGGAAAAAACACTAAAACTAAATATGAAAACCAGCAGTAAATACAGATCCCAAAACAAAATTAAAAGTGGGGATTTTCCCAAAAGGGGACTCATTAATTTCATTATGGTTTTTTTCTGCATTAAACCCCCGTCACATATGCTTAACGAATCGACATACGGATTTAAAATTAAGGACAATAATGTGGGATGTCACAAATTTCCCACCTATTCTACTGGATGAACCCAAAGTTTTATCATCAAAATTTTTCTCAACTAAAAAATTTAGTCAATACAACATTAGAATTTAGTCAAGATATCTGCATGGGGTTTGGAGTAGACAAAGTAAGACGCTACATCGAAAAGGGTAAGGTTACACGCAGAAGAGTTTCCAGCTAGATGATGAAAAATAGGATTGGAATAATGGACGTAACGATTATACAAATATTTGGATTCTCACAAGCTGCCCGAATTGAACATAAAATAATGAAAGAAAAATTGATAGATACATACAAGAAGCGACTAAAAAACTATCCCCAAGACGCAACTAAACGGAAAAAAAAAGATCACAGCAATAAATACATATCTGTACCAGTAATGACATTTCTTGGAATCATTAAATGGACGCAGACAGACTCCCGCGTTGGAAATATTAACTCTACTACACTTCCAAACACGAATACATCATACTAAATCAGCATAGAGAGATTGCACTTCCAAAAGAAAAAAAGGGGGACGGGGGGCCCAATTGATCTGAACAAATTATATTAAAACAAAAAGAAATTTTAAAAAAAAACTTTTTTACAAAGAGCAACCAAAACCACACTTTTAGGGCTGTAGTGCTAGCTGACAAATCATTAACTCCACTCATCTAGCAAAAGAAAAAAGTCAAACTACAAGGGAAACTCATAACTGACGCTTCAAAAAAGTTACGTCTCTCAGAAAAGACCCCACCAAGGACATTATGAGAAACTACACAAAGGGCACGAGTTTAAAAACTCAAATAGGTGGTTAAACAACGGGGAAAATTTTGGGGAAACAGAAAATTTTATGATGGCTATTTAAACAAGTGATTGGACGAACAATTTAAAAAAAACATAATCAAGATGCACAGTAAACGATCAAGTGAAAAAGTAGTGCAAGGGGGGGAAACAATCGAACACATCATATCCGGGTGCAAGTCACTATGTCAAACGATTACCTCTACGACAAACCAAGTAGTAACATTATTTCAAAAATACAATCAAATCAACCTCATTTACACACACAAACCTTACTACAAATCAAACCAGAGAAAGTACTAGATAGTAAAAATTTCAAATTTATTCGACCGCCAGTTTTAAAAACCAAACGATACATCACAAAAGGACCGGTTTAATAATAATTGACAAGAAAAAACAAGAAAAACTACCCTTACGACGTTTCGACCCAATTCCATAACGGCGAGACCACGTGGAAGAAAAAATTTAAAAGTTATGACTTGCAATTGAGATCAAAAGATGTGGAAAAAGAAAAAATAAAATACAAACCCATTCATTTATCAGCCAACGGCATCTACCGAAGAAGCTACATGAAAGCATTTAAACAACTGATCTTTAAAAACCCAAAGTATACATCGAGATCAAAAGGCATAATACTCAACAGTGTAGAAAGTTTGTAAATTTTTAAAAATAAGAATATACTTCAGATTTGAGACAGCTTTCCCTCCTGACATGGTTTTCGTGGTTCCCATAGCCGAAGAGCAAAAGCTAGGATGGCGACAGAAACGGCCACGACCGTACACAGCGAAAGAAAACATCATCTAAAACAATATTGAATTTATAAAAGACTTTTTTTTGTTAAGTTAAGAAAAAATAAAAATGATGTATAGGACACATGGGGAAGTACTTGACGTAAGTCCGTACAACATGTAGCTCCGGTTTTAAACCGGGTTTGAGAAAAACATCAAAAAATAATAATAAAAAAATTTGCATAAATTTCATAGTATAATACATTTGGCCTAAGCCCCCACAAAAATTTAAGAAATTTATAAAAAATAGAACCGTCTTTAAAAATTTTTCATCACTTCCCACATTACATAAAATTTGGGGAGGCTTTTTTAAAAATCTGGACTTTTACCTTTGTTATTTTTTCATAGGGGAGATTGTTAAATTGTTTACCAAATGAATACAGATTTCATCCATTTGCCTTATTTTCCCTTTCTAAATACCATGAATCAGCCTTTTTGTGCCATGGACATAATTTATTTTAGGAAGCCCTAAGTCTAAGTCTTTCGCTAAGATAACTAGGAACCCAAACATTCTTCATTTGACACATAAGAATCATCACTTATAAGTAAGTCATTCATTAATACAAAAAATAATCAAAAACCAACAACAATTTTCCACTGAATATAGCGTTTACAATTCAGGATACAAACGCATAGCCCTATTTGACATAAGTTTGCAGTGAATATTTACTTTTTTAAGTTCTTAGTAATTGTACAAGAAAGTATTGTCATCAGCTAATTTTATGAGTAACATTTTTTACAGTTCGTATTATGGTTTTTAAAGACAATTATTTTCATTCAAAAAATTTTTATAATAAATTCGGGCAAAGATTTTCAACCTTGAAACCATTACTTTCGTATTTTAAATTTTGATGTGGCAGTAATTTTAATGTAAAATTAGAAAGCATTGAAAATCTCCTAACTCACTAGCCATAAACTCACAGTAAATAAATAGATTATTAATAAATTAAAAAGTTTGTATTAAGAGTCTATCTACACAGTCACAGAACTTATTTTCAGTGTTTAAATGTCCCCCACTGAGAGGACATTAAATTTATAGCCGACCTAGCCAAACCCCTGCGGGCGCCGACACCACAAGACGAATACGTATGAATGTATATTTTATAGTAAAGCAATCCAAATATTAGAAGATTCAATTTTAAATACCTTTACATTTTAAACTAACTTATGTAATTAATATCCCCCCCATGAATCGGCATCGAATTTTTATTTGAGTTTCCCTCAAAATATCCTCGTTTGTCAGTAGCTTAGAAAAAAAAATGACGCATTGCTATCATTAGAAATTCAACTGTTTTTATGAAGCAAGTTAATATGTTATAATCACATTTAAAATGTCTCAAATTATTAAAAGATTTTTAAAAATTTTATTCAACAAATTTTTTAAAAAGTAAAGTGATCGCTTTTAGTTTTCCGAAATTAATGCAACATAAAAAGTCACTTGATCGCGGTAGTCGGTTTCCGTTACTGTGACTGTGGCTAAAACCAAGCTTGCTGAACCACCACGATGGGGAAATTGAAACGAACAATACCACGGAAGATATTGAAAGGTACGTAAAAAATTTAAATAAACACTTTCAATTATTAAGTTGAGCATGCCATGCATGTAGCTAGGTCACAAATAGCTCTGAGCCCCTTCCCTGGGGCCTGGGAGGCGTTTAAATAACATAGTAGACAACTCTAACCTTACTTGTGGCATTTTATTTATGTTTCAACAGGTCTCAGTCCTACTATTTATTTACATTCGCCTAGGGTTTGAATTTGAGGCAAACTTAGAAACTTAGGCCTACTCTAGGCCTAAAAACTGGCTTTAGGGCCAGAGCCTACCTGCTCATAGGCCTAAGTGGGCCCTAGGCCTACTAGGCTAGCCCGTCTCTGTCATCCACTCGCACACAAGGCCTATGCACTGCAGCCTGGGCCCCTAAGCTAGGGCCTACCCCATGGTCTAACTTGTAAAGCCCACGATGGCCAAGGCTAGGCCTAGGCCTATGATGTCCTAGGCCTAGGCTATTCATAGATATTTAACCTTTACACCCAACTGCCCTGGGCCAATAATGCCTAGGGTTTAGGCCTACTCCCGAAAACATTGGTTTACATTTTAAAACTGAGTAAATTTAACCCCGGGTATAGGGCCTATTGGTAGTTGGTACGTTGGGTCTCAACCATCTCAACCAATAGCGCTTCGCACTGCCACCCCCTACCCCGCGCTTTGCGCGATACCCTAAGGCCGCGTTCACCATAACTTTGGTTTAGTCTTAAAAAAATTGTTATTTGGTTGTTATGGTAGGCCTACCGGTAATAAAAAACCCGATATCCTGATTGGTTAGTAATGTTTCAGTGGCCTGTCATAATGAAGTTTCCCCTTTTTTCATTAAATCGTCGTATAAATAACAAAACGTCTGTTTGGGTCCGTCGTAAGAATTTGTTTTTGTATAACAATTTCTCAGGCGTAAGACAAAAACGTAAACAATTTAACACGTATTTCCTACCCCCTTATAACTAAACCAATTAGTGTGAACGCGACCTAACCTAACCGCGTACGGTATATAACTTATGAATATACCTACACTCCGTAAATTTAATAGTTTCCCGCTTCTTTTATTGGATAGTGTTAAATCCTTCGGAGTGTAACCCTATAAGCCTAGTCGTACGGGTCATCGACGATAGAGGCTTAGGCCTACCACCTAGTGACCTAGCACAGGCTAATAGCACCAAAAACCCGGGGAGCGTGTTTGAGTTCTATGAAAAAGTTCGACGTTTCAAATCTCATTTGGTCATATTTTTTTTAACCATTCCTTTTGGGAGTATGTTTTTTTCAAATGATTTCATTAACTACATTCGGCTTCGTCGCAACGCAATTCTACAACAGAGAAAGCGCTAGGCCTAGGCTACCGTTTAGATATGTGGAGAATCCCAAGGGAAACTTGTTTGGTTGGGGGATGGTCCAACGTTTTGTTAGAAGAGTTTAGCATTAGGACACTTCTTTTCGTTTGAAAGGCATTTCGGTTGAAATTAAAAGTTATCACTGTAGGCCTAGGCCTACCACTTTCATCATTGACGATCGTACGGCACTATTGTTATGGCAAGCCTGGAGCAAAACAAATCTTTGACCGTACAAATAATTTGCATTATTATTACGGCTGACCGTACGAATATCCATAGACTAAAAAGGCCTTAGGCCTAGGCCTACATCTAGGTTTGGAAGTGCTTTGCTAAGAGTAGGCCTAGGCCTAGTCCTACCTAGACCTTGGTGAAAAAACGTTGCAAAAATTTTTTAAATATTTTGTTTATTTTATCATAAAGGGCCCCTAGGCTTCTTAGGCCTATAGACTGGGTTCGGTAACGACAAGTGTTTTGGGAGTAGGCCTAGGCCAAAGCAGTTTAATTTTGGTACCGGTAGGCCTAAATACCTCGTAGTAGGTATAGAATATCACCTAAAACGGCAAGGTTCAATCTTTTAAGGCAGGATCTATCTTTTGAGTTATGATGCCTGTTTATCACACGAGCCAAGTCTAGACTGGCCCCATCCGGACTGGATTTGCAGTCTCAGTTCAAAGTTCATTAATGTTGGTCTTTTAGGCCTAGCCTATAGTGCCTACAAGCTTTTTTCTGTACTGTATGGTACCAGCTCAGTCCTTACTGGAATCACCGGCTGTAGGCCTAATTAATGATTAACAACTTAATAAAGATGTCTGCAAGTAGGCCTTGTCGTAAGTTGAAATCGAGCTTGCTTGCTTGAACTTATAACTCATGTTTTTAGCCCCTACGTAGCGAGACGGATTGGCTCCTCAACCGAACTGAACACAGTCTAGACTGAGTTATTTATCTGGCAAATCTAGTGTGGGCTCAGTTCAATTCATATAGGCTAGGCCTAGTAGGCCATTACGGTACTGACTCGGCTTGCGTGATAAACGCCGATTGAAAACCCAACTAGGCCTAATTGAATATATTTCTAGATTCCATTAGTTGGAACTTGGAAACACACAGTTAAGATGGATTTATAATTTTTGTTAGGCCTATATCAAAAATTAATTTCATTATTTTGTAATGTATAATGTAAAAACACTCTTTGCTTATGTTTCCAAGGGTTCAAGTAGGCCTAGGCCTACCTAGAATTAAATTAAATTAGGGGAAAAGTTGTTATTTAATTAGCAGGCCTACTAGCCTATAACAGGTAGGCTTCCTATTGACAAAGGCTAGCCCCTATAAGGCCTATAGGCCTATACAAATAAACAATTTTTTACTACTCTTAAAGGCCTAGGCCAACCATTTTATGTTGTACGCCTACAGCCTAGGCGGGCTTGGCTAGAGATGGCACTTTGATGGTAAAATTAAAATTGGGAATTTTTGATGCCAGTAGGCTTACAATTGACCAAAAGTCAGTCAAACATAACAAAGGTAGCCTACCTAGGCCTATACTATTTTGCTAAGTAGGGTAAAATTACTTACTATAGGCCCATAGTACTTACGAGACATTTTTGCAACTTCGTTACCTAATCCATTATGATGAACGCGTTCAATGGTAATTATAATTATTGATAGAAATTGAGTGAATGGGGTTCTTGCACTTTTGTCTGCTCCCAAACAAAAAGTATCCAACAACAGCAAATTGTTAATTTACAATTTGTAAGAATGTACAGTAACTTAAGTCGAGTAGGCTTTACCTTTCAAGAATGAGCAATGCCAACTATGAGTAAACAACATACTTTGACCAATTATTTGACCGGCAATTGACCGGCTTGCTATCCACATATTAAATTTACTTAAATTTTTATTCAGCACTTACAGTAGGTAGGCCCTACCTGTAGGCTAATGGAAAGAGATAGTTTCTTAGTTCTAGGATATATGGTTAGTAGTGAAGTCAAGAGATTTGACATAAAGTTTGGTTTATTTGGATTAAGGACGCGTCAACCCCAACCGTTAGGTCATAATGCACCACTCTAGCCTAAGGGGGGGGGAGGAGGGGCCCATGCTGGTCAGAACCAGCCACGGGTAAGGGGAGGAAGGGGGGGCCCAGGGTAGGCCTACTAACCAGCCATATTTTGTAATTTGTCTGTATAGGCCTACACATTTTAACTTGCAACCGGTCATTCAAGATATCTTCTAATAAAATTACTCCCCGTTCAAAGGAAATGTTAAGAATATTAAAAATAAAAATAAATTGTGGTCTGAATTTTTCAACTCTTAACTTTGTCTAGGCATAGCCCTCCCTACCATATTTTTGTATTTGGTTTTTAAAAATGTAACACCATCTGGGCTTTCTGGCTGTCCCATTCTTTGAATAAAAGTGTTCTAAGTTCACTAATTAAGCAGTGTTATTAATTAGTAGGCTGCAGGTAGGCCCTAACATAGTAATTTCCTTGCTTAAAAATTTTTATTTCATCCAAAATATTAGGCCTATCCTGGTTTAAAAAAAAAATGCCATGTGCCCGGCTCATATAAGCGGGTCGGGGGCGTTGCGTATAAACTCCTCGGGGTATAATCCTCTTTCCGTATAAAACTCTATGGGTCTTTCCCTATAACTTTTCGACAGTGGTATACTTTACACATAATCCTCGTACCGTATAACGTTTTTTTTACACTAAGGGCATTCTGTGTGCGTCGTAGCGTATAATTTTTACTGAAAGATCCATCTCGGGTGGATCTTATCGCAGAAAGAGCCCTCCGAATAGGTCTTTCTGTATAACATTTTTCGATCGAGAGACCAATCCGAAAACATATTCCTCGATGGGTTCTTAGCGTATAACCATCTTTCGAGCATAAAAAATTTTCATTTTCGACGAAAGATACCCCGGGAGGGTTTTCGGGATAAATAATTCGACATTAATTTTTCGTCTAAAGGCCTCAGGTTTGGGGCTACGTAACTTATGTCGTAAACCCCTTCAGTTACTTTAAGA
>JAMZAV010012991.1:0-17626 GCA_024449915.1 Sweltsa coloradensis | reverse complement strand
TGACATCATTTCCTTTTTAAAACCCTTTTTGGTTACAATAATACACTGCTTCCTCGATAGTGTTTTGATTACTTCAGTGGCAGTGCATAGTGACCTGAACCACGTGCGCGTTGCCATGGTAACGGACTTTGTTATAATGTAATTCCGACTACACTACTTATGGGATCAAAATAAATAACATATTCGTGATCGGACGGACATTCTAAATGATTTGGCCACCTCAGATTTTGTCTCCGTTAAAGTTTGAAAAAAAACTTTCAATTAACTTTAATGTAACTTTTTAACTTTTTGAACGATTTTGCCACAAAACTATACAGAAAACCCGCCTAGGTGGTATGTACATGTGTGCAAAATTTCAGGTCGATCAGAGAAACGGTGCGACCTGTATCGAAGCAGTAACAGAAAAAAAAAAAAACAGACATTCGAGCCATAAGAGTCAAGTGGAGACGCTCGCTTCGCTCGCTCAATAATAATAATAATAATAAAATAATAATAATAATAATAATAATAATAATAATAATAATAATAATAATAATAATAATAATAATAATAATACTAATAATAATAATAATAATAATAATAATAATAATATAATATAATAATAATAATAATAATAATAATAAAAATAATAATAATAAAAATAAAATTTATTTACAGTCCTCCACTCAGTCACATTACTGACGCTCAGTGGGGGACATTTAATTTAAATAGAACCAAGCTAACACTGTTTGCCAACATCATCGACGATCGAACAATATCCCAATAGAGTCCGGTGTTACAAATAGAAAACACCGATCAAACAAGCTGGAGACAATTCCCCCCGCGGATACAGCAAGAATCAACAAGGCTTATCTGGAATAACTGGACTTCTGCCTATTGCGGGATTCAAACCCTGGACCGTTTGCATTGGAAGCAAAGACAAAAGCTGTACACTGTTAATTTTGTTTGTTGTTTTTTACCGTTGTTCGTCTTGAATTTCTAGATGTGACCTAAAAAGATTGGCGAGGTGAAGATTAGCATTCGATTTTAATGTGATCAAATAAGTTTCAAAAAAAAACATGTCTGCGCTTGAAAAACAGATTTTCCCCCTCCCCCCATAGGGTACAATGTTTTTTTTACAAAAAAGGGTTAAAAAAAACGCCAAACTCGTTTTGTTAATAGGTGAGCGAGTCTGGGGGTTGGTACCGGGTAACTTTTCCATTTCCTCCCCCTTCAAAAGGCAGGATCCAGCATGGGTTTTTCCTCCCTATTTCTATCATGGGCTAGAGTGGCGCTTTTATGGTCTATCAGTTGTTTGCGCCCTTATCCAAACAAAACTCAAACCCTTTTTATTTATACCTTATATATCAAGAAATTTTGGGTCGGGGGGAATTTTCAAAAAAACCCACATACTCGTTTCCACTCGCCCCTGACAAGATTGGACCGTTTTCCTGGTCTATAGTTTGCTAAGGCGCCTTATCCCCGGAATGTGATAAACCCGGCTTCAAACAAAGTTTGGGTTAGATTTTTTTTTGGGATTGTATTAAAAAAAAAATTAGAACATTTTTGGAAATACTAAAAAAACGGGTACTAGGGAAACACAAGCCTTCTCGTGCCCCCCCTTTTCCCGGCCAAATTTTTCCAATATGGCAAAAAGGCCCTTACTGACGCAGTTTTTTCCCAAAAGGGAAAGCGGTGAAAATTAAACTTAATTTTTCTAAAATAAATTTTGAAACGAAATATGAATTAAAAAAAAGCTTGTAAAAACCCTAAAATTTTTCCAAAAATTTTTTGCGGGACCCCCTTTAAATGGAAAAAAAAACATTTTTAAATTTTTTTATTTTTTTATTTTTTATTTTTTATTTTTTTTGTCAATATATCGAAAAAACCGGGCAGAGCCCCCCCAGTAATTTAACAAAAAGCTGATACGATTCCCCAAAAATTAAACTTTGTTTTAAATTTTTTTCCCACACGATTCTTTACATCCTTGGGTTACGATTTTTTCTCTTTTAAATGGCCTCGGGGTTTTTTTTTGCCTGAAAGGGCGGGGACGATTAAAAGGCAAACTTCCCTTGGAACTTTGCCCAAACAAAAAACATTAGATTTTCCCAGTATTAAAAAAGTACAGTATCCCGTATAACAGTACAGAAATTTTTTGTCTTCATCGTGAGCAAAAACAGAAACCCCACCTCCCCGCACAATGCCCGGGGCACAAATTGAAGGTTTGCCCTAACGGGCCCCGGATACAGCAACCCCGCAAAAATCGAGTAGAAGTCGAAATCCACCCGAAAAAAAAGGCCCACGTTTTGTTACGTGGGGAAAAGGGGTTTGCACGTTTTACACTGGCCCGCGCACGGGCCCTTGCAGTGGAATCATTTTATCCAGCCGGTACGCCGCCAAAATTGTATCGCCGTGAAAAGTTTAAAAATTTTCCAAACAAAAAAATGAAAATATGGCTCCTTTGATCTCGATTTCAAACCCAAACCACGGCCGCATGTTTTTTTTAAATTTTCCCGGGTGATTTTTAAAATTGTTATCAATTTTTTATTTGGTTTTTGTGTTTTTCCCGATGTTTCTTTACCTTTTTAATTTGCTGTGATTTTTCTGATTTTTTTTTTTAAATTTCATCATGTTTTTTCTGTAAATTTTTAGATTTTTATCTTTTTTTTGGGATTTTTTTTGCAAATTTTTCGATTTTTTTTTGTTTTTCCGTGTTTTTTTTTATCGTTTGTTTTTTTTGTGTGATTTTTTAAAAAAAAAATTTAAATATTTTAAAAATAAATTTTTTGTTTTTTTATTTTGATTTTTTGATTTTTTTAATCGTTTTTAAATTTTTGTGTGATTTTTTTAAAAAAAGAATGATTTTTGTGTTTTTTTGTTTTTTTTGTTCACCATATTGATTTTTTGGGTTTTTATTGTTTTTTTTTTTAATTTTTTTTCCTAAGCTTTACACTTTTTTTTTTTATGGTCTTTAACCCTCGACCACCACACAAAAATACGTTTTTTTTTTAGGGGTCCGTTAAATTTTAACGGGTCGTTTAGGTCAGGGGGAACTTTTGGTAAAAACCGGGGCCCTCAATCTCCCCGCAAACCCCTTTAGGTCATACCCATGCATTACCTCCTGCATATGTATGCAAAATTTCTTTTGGGTCGTTTTTTTCTTTGCCACCAATTAGTAAGACAAGGGGTTTTGATTTTCATTATTCGAAAACATCCTTTTTTAAAAACTAGAGTTTTTTTTTAAATTTTTTTAATTTTTATTTAACTTTGTACCTATTCATTTAAAAAAACTGATTTTCAAAGGAGGACAAAAATTTAAAAAAAGGGTTTGGGGAATTTCTTTTTTATCCAGTCACATTCAAAATTTTGATAAGCCCTTATCACCCTTTGGGGCCTACTTTTCCCAGTGAATCCCTCGCCACGTACCGGGGGGCCTTTGTAATATAAACGGGAAAAAACTTGACTGTGCTCCCAATGGAATAAACACTTTTAAGTGGTGAGGGGTTAAAGCTACGGATCCCAAATTAGAAACCGGTAAATTTGATTAAATTTTTTGGCTTTTTTTAAAATACCCCAAATTTTCATCAATTCGGGGGTCGTTTAGGTTTCAGGAGATTTTGGGGGTAAAACCGGGCCTCAACCCTGCCAGCGAACGCCTGGTCTAGCATAGAAATTCACCTCCTGCTTAGTTTTGCAAATTTCTATTGTCGTTATTCATAGCCCCCCTTTTAACAAGACAATGATTTAATTTAATTTTTTGGGGAAAAAACCCATCCTTTTTAAAAAACTAATTTTTTTTTAAAATTTTTTAATTTTTTTTTTAAACGGTATCCTTTTCAGTTATAAAAACTGATTTACAAAGGAGGACATAAAAACAAGGTTGGAATTTCTAAATATCCAGTCACATATCAAAATGATAAGACTTATCACCCAATAGGCCTACGTGTCAGTGAATCTGCTCGCCACGTACCGGGTGTGCTTTGTAATATAAACTGGTAAACTTGACTGTGCTACCTTGGAATATTAAAGCAACTGGATACCATTAGCAACGGTGAATTTGACTCAATTTGCTTTTTTGAAATACACCAATTTTTTTTATAAATTCGTTGTACAAATATAGGCAATGGTAAACCAACACGTTCCAATTCGCACAAATACAGCAATACGTTTTTAGCTTTATAGCTTGAGCATAATGTAGCACAAACATGATAAGTATTTGTATATAATTGTATTAGTTTACCTATGATTCAATTTTAAAATTTCTAGAAGTCTTAAAAATATATATTAATCTAGAGAATTTTAAACTTATTGTATAATATGCAAACAAGCCTTTTAACTTGGCTTGTACATTTCAATGGAAATTATGCATTCATTCAGTCATACATGATTTCAAGTAATTGTAATTTACTTTTTTTCCAATGGTGTTCCACACATTAGGGGAAAGTTTTTATTGTAAAAAGTGTGAGTTTTAAGAGACCTCGTCGAAACTATGACTACCTGTGTTTAGAGGCAAAACTTGGCGTTGCTATGCGTTGTCATGGGGCGGCCATGGTCAATGACATCACACTAATATAGACTGATGTAGAGACTTAATATATCCGCTGGCTGCAGATTGAAAGTTGTCAAGAGCTGCATTCCAAGATGGCTGACAACATGGAATCAAAGAAGTTGCGGGTGGATTATTACAAACGACGAAATCGTTTTGAACCTGAAAAAAATTGTCGAAAAATCAACGCAAAACATGGAAAAATCATTGCAATTGTATTAGTTTTCATTTGTGTTGTGTGCAATGTATTTAGTCTTTTGGTAGATGGTAAGTAAATATAGATATATTTGATATGTTTTGCCTTAAAGGCGTGTTACACAGGGCTATAAAGCGGAAATCCCATTTATTGTAGCCGACCTCCACAGTTACATTATCGTTATGAATATATTATACATCATAATTACATAATTAATTAATTATTGAACAATTATTGATAGAAACTCTAGTATATATGCAAAGAGTTATGCTTATATTTTTACTAATTTTAAGTACAAAATATTGATATAACTGATATTCGCCAAACCTATAAGATAATATGACAGTCATAGAGAAATAAATTATTCTAATACAATAATATTAATTCTATATTAATTATTCTAGTTACCACACTAAAATACTAATTATTGTAACCCTAAAATGATGATGCTTACTGTTACTGATAATTAGCCAAGTGCAAGTTCTAATAAAAATACAGCAGTGAACAGATACTCCTTACGTAGTGTAATGATATGCATAAAGTAAACTATGACGGATTTTACTCCTGAACATGGCTGTTGGACGTTTTGAATATGTTTGCAGTAGATTTTTGCTTGTTCCAAAGGCGGCTACCTGTGATAATAAATGATTTGTTACATTTTACTATACGATGTGTTGAGATCTGAACTGTATTTGCTGTGTGTGTATTGGTGCGATTGTGAATACTACCCATACTTGTGAAAGACTGAAATAAGGAAGGTGGACACTGAGACTTAATTATTTTTTGTATGAGTGAAGCGAAGACTTCAATTTCTCTGACCCCCCCCCCCCTAAAAAAAAGATCGGTTGTTTTTTTGTTTGTTTGTATTTTTGTCTGTTTGTTCGCGCTCTACCGGGCAAACCTGCATATGCGATCTCGATGAAAATTTGAGGGGATCTTTGTAATCTCTGAACATAGACTTGGCACGTTTTTGGGTGCAACCGATCAAATACCAGACCAAGGTTATTTACTGATGGCTGATAAGGTATAACCGTATTGTTCATTGATATTGGAGGAAGCAGTGTCTTGTCTATTTTATATGTCTGTATGTATGTGTATGTTTTATATGTATATAATATGGCATTCAATCGAGAACGAAGCTTGCGGATGGTCCAGATTTCAACTCGATCCGAGCCTCCGTTCGAACGTTATGGCGAGACAAACAAACAAACAAAAAAACAGAAAAAAAACAGTGACTAATTTTTCCGGCAGAGTCAAATGGAAACGCCCGCTTCACTTGCTTAAAAATTCGCTTTTTTTCGTTATTTACCAAAAAACCAATTTGATAATGCAACAACCCTAATTTTAAATTATCAGTATCACAAATTCCAGGACCATTTATGATTAATTGGATGAGCGTAGCGAAGATTCCATTCTACTACACTGGAGAAAAAAATCCGGAATGTTTTTTTTTTTTCTTTCTTTCTTTCTTTTTGTATTTTTGTCTGTTTGTCCACACGATTCCGGCTAAACCGATACTCCGATTGCGATAAAATTTTATGGAGGCCTTCAAAATCTCTGGACTTAGAACTTCCACGTTTTTGAGCGCAATCGGAAAATTATTTCTCATGATAATCGCAATTTTACGATTTTGTTTCGATTTTTAAAACATTTTTTCGACTTATAACACCTACATACTTTATCCGATTTTGATGATTTTTTCACAGAACCTTTATTTTATGAATTTAGATATTCTTGGGAAATTTGAGCGCAATTGAAAAAAATATTTATCATAAAAATCGAAATTTTAAGTTTTTTTTTCTTTTTTTAAACAATTCTTTGACTTATAACACCTACATGCTTTATCCGATTGTAATGATTTTTTCGCAGAACCTTAATTTTATGAATTAATATATTAGTGTTAAATTTGAGCGCAATCGAGAAATTATTTCTTAAAAAAATCGCAAATTTACGATTTTTTAAAACAATTACGATTAATTAAAATAAATTAAAAAATTAAAGTAAATTTTTATTTGTATTAATTTAATTTTAAAAAAATTTCAACTTAGTAATGAATTTTCCACAGAACAACAGAAAATTCGCATAACACATGATGGCAGCTCAATGCACCAATTACGCTCATCCAACAACGCGGCGGGACTTAAGCGTTTCCTAGTTTAAAAGAAAAACATGCACTTGAGAGTGAGAATCACCTTCAGTTTTCAAAGTTCCTTACAGTTTTTATCAGGATTTATTTCGACTATCCGGCACCTCCACCAAAATTAAGAAATTATGCATTTTTATGTAATGTCGATATTTTGATATGAAGTATTTTGAGCTTATTCGCGTACAAACGATTATTACGATCTCACAATCGCGTTTTATGACCCGGCACCTCCACCATATGTACCAGCCAGCATTAATTTAATTTTGACTACCTACCTGGCACCTCCACCAAAACTTTAAAAAAATTGTGTGAAAATTCATTACCTTATTCGCGTTTAAAGACATAATTGCTAATTTCGCCACTGGCTCTACCGCGCGACAAGCATGCAAAATACGGAGCATATTGTACTTTGTATGATGATTTAATGAACGTTCGGTTAAATTCTAAACTTACAGTGCAGCTGTCTGCATGCTCCTACTGTAGCTGTGTTTCGCATGCTTGCCGTGCGGCAGCGCTAGTTGCGCTTGGCGCTGAAATACAACATGTCAGTAAACATCAAAGGACCAAAGACTGATCCTTGTGGGACGCAAAAAGATATTGCAGCCCAAGAGGAGGTTGTGTTGTCGTAGTCAACTTGATCACATCGATTCGACTGATATGAAGAGAACCAGCGAATTGCGAGATCCGCCACGCGAATATTTGCAAGTTTAGCAATAAGCAGCTCGTGATGCGCGTAATCAAAGGCTTAACTAAAGTCAAACAAGGTTAAAAGTGTCATCTCTTTTTTGTTAATTGCAAACCGAATATCATCTGTAACTTTAATTAGAACTGTGGTTGTATTGTGCCCTTTTCGAAAACCATATTGAAAAGTGCTTAGCAAATTACGTGTGGAGAGATAGGCTTGAAGTTGGTTATTAACGATTTTTTCGAGAATTTACTCGGCACACGGAGGAGACTGATGGGTCTTAAATCACTGCATGACACGGGATTAGATACACTTATGAGAGAGAGAGAGAGAGAGAGAGAGAGAGAGAATGGTTATGGAAGGTGTATAATTTTAAAACACTGCCAAAAACGTGCTTGCTCATAGTAAAATTTAGTCCGGACAGTACACTACATATTCATATATTAACATAACGTGACCGAAAATAATGTGGCAGAAGTTAACATACAAGATGTATAATGTTTAGCAGTGGTCAACTTAGGATTCATACAATCCCCCTGCAAATTGTATGTAAGCCTATTTTTCTTATTACAAATTACGTTTTTGTCTTAAACCACAAGTAAAATTACTTAGCGTTTAAATTTAACTTCTTTTCACTTTATACTATTCTTAGACCCCCTTTATATTGTAAGCATTGATACAAGTTACAACGCGGGTTGAAATTAATATTGATATCTCACCACCCCTATATTAATTAATCCCTATATTCCAGGCATGGAGTCCTGTACATCTCTCCTGTCTTCCGGGTCGTACAGAGGGGAGATGGAATGGCAGCCAACAGGATGTATGATGCACAACTATACAAGGTCACAAGCGAAGAACTGTCTGAGATTCGTCAGTCACAAAGATGAGCCCGTTCACTTTGTCTTTAGTGGTGACTCCCGAGTTGGAGATCAGTACTTGACTTTCGTACGACACCTAAATCCCAACGCCAATTTTACACCTTCTCATTCTGACACTGAACAGAGAACTTATTTGGATGGCTCAAGTCGTTTCAGGGTCGACTTCATTTGGTGCAATTTCGCGTTCGATAAATTAATAAAAAACTTGCAAAATTTGGAAGGTAAATAATTATCAATTACTGTCTATTATTTAAGATTTTCACAACGAGCATATTCATATTTTCTTTTGTAGCCCTTGCACATTTAATTCGCAACATGTTGTGGCATTTTTCTCCTTTGTTTTCAAATTTTTAAATGGTTGGCTTTATGAGCTCGGGCCAACTCTCTATCATACAACATTTCTACATTTAAAAAAACACGTCTTCTACAAAAGCTTTAAAAGTGCTATTAATCACAACGATTACAATACATTTATTGCTATTCATTTCAAAATAAAATAATCATACTTTAGCTCTCAATTAGGGTCATGGTGTATTGTGTTAAAGAACGAAGACCATTACCCAAACGTTATCATAGCTGGCATCGGTCTCCACCACTTGAAGCGCCGTCTTGAGTCCGCCCTGGAGAACTACACTGAGAACATTCAAACTCTAGCCAGGAGTATCAACAAGCTTCCCAGGACGAGGACAAGAGTCCTGTGGAAGCTACAGGAGACTCTGGATACGGAAGCTCTGGGTCCAGAGAGGTGGATGTTCACAGACAGGAGACTCGATAGATACAACGTGGCGGCTTTAGAGGTGATGTCGTCATTCACTTTAAAAAAATTAAATGAAGATATACAAATTTTTGCTTGTTTGAGTCGGTTTTGAATCCTCTTTTCAAATATTTAATTTAGTTAATATTGGGTGTATGGAATGAAACCTTGTGTTTTGGAAACATCAAAACTACTTTCTTATTAATTTTCTGTTCGTGCACATAAAAAATTGCACCTTCAAACCTTCAATATATTTTTAAAGTGTAATTACTCCTAGCACAGAATTCTATGTAGATGGTTGTGTTTCTATGCAACTAATGTTTAACTTGTTCTTTACTTTACTTTCTTTAATCTACGATTTTTATTTACCTTTACAAATTTGTGGCGCCAAACGTAGACAATTGCAGCACATCCCGTACGATTTTTGCAATGAGGGTCTTTGAGGTTCTTGGGTCATTCTTGGGCACAGCGTCTTATTATCGTAGGTTTGTTAAAGATTACGCTTATATTGCTATTCCTCTACGTGGACTCACAGATTAAAAACTTCGACTACCACGGAGCAAAGAATTTAATAATGAGTGTCTTAAGACGATGCTATTAACTAGCCCAATATTGTCATACCCAAAACCAGATATAAACTGCAGATGCAAGTGACAGGAATTGGCACTGTCTTACGCCAGGTGCAGGAAGGCACTGAATAGGTAGTAGACTACATTAGTAGTGCTTTGAATGTAACAGTGTAAGTCGCTGAGAGCTCTTAGCAATAATTGTTTACCCAGTTCGATACTTATGCCTCTATCTTATAGATTTTAACCTTTTGTCATAAGAACTGATCATGGCTTCAATACCTCAGTCCTTTGAATCTGACGATACTTATAGTGTCCAGAATGGCTGTTGGCTCTAAACTTTGGTGGAATTCCAATTTGAAGTGCAACACCCAACATAAGTAGATGGTCTGTCTTATCACGGGATAGAAAGGTATTCGAAAAGGTGGTAGTTAAAATTGATTCAAATTGGATTCCACAATGGATATGGATACACAAAGCCAGTTACAGATAGAAGATTCAGTTGTGTCTAATGTGGTAAGATGGCTAGGGTAAAGTCAACGACCGCTCCACGAAGAAGTGTCACCCACCAGTTGTAATGGCAGTCATGTGCCTGCAGGGTTAATGGATATGTTGATCCTAGAAAGAGTGTCTCTTTTGTCTTTTCTTTTGTTTTTCCCTTTTTTCTCATCTTTTTTATTTTTATTTTTGGGAAGAGCCATCCCTTTCGGTTCAACTGCAGTTGCTTCTACCCAACCATCTAGTGCAAATGGTGTAAAAAACACTCCACACATTTTAAATGAGTTGGGGTGTATCGAGGCTTTTACAAGACGCTAGTCGCTAAATTCATTCATTAGAGTCCTAGTGTAAACACTCAAAGGTCCGATGCAAACACTTTTTAATGGCTATTGGTGCTAGTGTTTACTAGAATAACTAAAGAATGTTTCACTGAAGCGAACCAACGAGCCAGTGAATACACTTTCACATAAGTGCAAGCGAACAAACGAACCTATTAACAAAGTGTAGAGAGTGGTTTAACTGGCCAGGAATGCAACCGATGCTGAGATTTGGTGCTGTCTTTGTCCAGGTTGTGGCAGAATGAAAACTCCTGCTCCCTCTGCTCAGGCCCCTCTGCCTCACAGGTGTGTATTTATTTCTGAACTTAGTGGTTAAACTTACTTTTCAGGTGTTAAAAAACACTTCAGCCCTGATATGGTCAAGCTCTAGACTTCTCTTCAATGGAAATATGAAAGACAGCATCGATGGTTTTCATCTTGGACCTCAATCATTGCACACGGACATGCAGGTATACAAAAAGAGTCGTGAATATATATGGTTAAAAATAAAAATACTGTTGAATCGCGATTAGTCACACCTAGTAACTTTGACCGACATTTTTGCAATAGCTGTCATCTAAACAGACATTGCAAAAAGCTTTCCGAAGTGAACTTACAGTACTCAATTCAGTGTATCATCGAACATCAACTTAAACATCGTATCATCCAGTTTCTCAACCGATTAGATCGATGTGCGACTACTTAAATCCTCTCTTCTTAGATTTTATTCAAGTTCTTGGCTTAGGAATGTGTAAACGGTAACTTTGAAGCCGTCCTAGTAACGAGGCACATAATAAATTCTAAGGTTGTTCCAAATAGTCCTTGTCGATTCTGCCACTGTCTGCGGGTGGAATCGTGTCCAGCTTCATTGATCAGTGTTTCATTCTTAAATAACGCGGGCTCTGGATGGTAATTGTTCACTTGTTGATGGTGTCAGTCCGTATAAGGTTGGAATGGTCTGCTTTTAATTTAATGTCCCCCACTGAGAAGCAGGTATGTGACTGTTTGGGTAGACTCTATAAACATGAATTTATTTATTTTATATTTATCTAAATTAATATTTTTTTCTTTAATTTTTTTTTTAAATTCAAAATTTTTTGCTTGTGTTGACCTACTTGTGAAAATTTAAGGCTTATCACCTTCGAAAATTCTCAATTATATTTGCAACTTGGACTTAACCAGATATATATTTTGTATTTTAGATCGTGCTCAACTGGTTCTGTAATGACCAAATGAACTTCGGTGATGGAACTTGTTGCTCCAAAAGTTACTTGTACATCACAACTTTGCAGGTTGTCGTTATTTCGTCGATATTAGTGTTAAGGTGAGCTAACCTTGTGGTACATATCCTGGTTGATTTTTTAGTTAAGTTTTCCACAAATTATCACCTATCTCGTTTCATCTTTGATGATCACTTTTATAACAAATATAAGCAAATAGTACAAACTGTACTTAAAGCATTGCAATATTTATGACTTTAGTCATAGTTTGGCCCGTTTTTCAACCAAACATGCCATGCCACGCTGTTTACTCCTTTCGCCTGAACATTAATCAGAATTAGAACCGTCGAAGCTCCATCTCAAGTTAATATTATCATACTACGAAGTTGTTATCTAATATTACATGGATTCAGGACAAAATCATTGTTGACGAACCATTTTTTCGGCACCTGCACCCTTTCTTCCTTAGGCAGAATAAACATAGCTCTCAATACTCCAATGTGTAATTCCTGACGTGGGCATTCAAATGTAAATATCAGTGGGCATCCTTTTTTCTAGTGTTCTCATTCTAGTGACATTGTCATTACGAAGGAAGCGTCTAAACCCAAGCTCCAACCACATCGCCTACAGATCTCATCGCGACCACAGCAAACAACATCCAAGACAAGACCCCTACATCCTGGTGACGTCACTGGCCAAGCTCGGCCTCATCATGGCTTACTTCTTCCTGTGCGACCGGACTGATGTATTCGGGAAGGAGAGTAAACATTTCTCGATTAAACAGTTCTCAATATTAAACATTCTGATGACTTTGGGCTGCCTAACAATCATTGGATGGTGCAGCAGGAGACAAAGTAAATCCAACGAATTTCTGAACAAGGAGAAAACTGATGAGTGGAAAGGTTTGTAACACAATAGGGAACTGTTCTTCATTACCAAATTTAAATATGTCCTTACTAACAACCTCAAATACCGACCTGTAAAGTTTTTTTTGCGTCCTGCTTTTATTAGCGCTAACTGTGAGCGAGGAAAAATTTGAACCGGCTTCGCGCCGGAAAACGGCCATGCGCCATTGCAGGTGGGGCGTGACGTCATCGCGAGGTTTGCCGAGGCGACTAGCAGACAGTTCTGCCACTGACAGCAGCTATTTGTGTCGCACGCTCTTCCCACGCATCAGATTATCCGGATAAAACGTATATTAATCAGTCAATGCGCGTTACAAATGGTGCATGGTACCACTGTGTACAAACACTACTTTTAAAACACCAGACAAAATATTCATTGATGTGCCAAACGAAACAAAATAGGAGAAATAACGCATGGTTCAAAGCTGCAAGACGAGATGTAAACATACACGCGCCGTCTGCCGAATCCACACTTTACTGTAAGTATATGACTATAGCCTATAGTATATACATATTATTTTAGTTGTTCTTCACTTAAATTTAACATATTAATAGCTTCATTTTCCATTGCAGTTCTTTCTGCATACAAATCAAAGTCAACCCACATTATTTTAGTGGCCTAGCCATAGGAATACACACGTACGGAATTGTATCTTGGGATTTACATACCAGGGCCAAGGACCTAAGACTGTAGGCCTAATAAGTAATAACTAATAAATAATGCAAGATCATTTTTTATTTTAGCTACAAGAAGATGGAGAACTACACCAGTATTTAACACTGTTTTTTTTCAATTAAAACAATGAAAAACAACCTAAATGAGTAATACTTATAAATAGCCTTGTTTTTATATTATTAAAATATACACTTACAAGTTTCATTTCATGATGTTTTATTATAAGCTATAAGTAGGGAGGAGTGACGCGGCCTAGGCTTAGGCTTTCGAGGCGTAAACTGGGCATTTGCCATGGTAAAATGCATCATGGCAGACAGTACCAACCCTTTTCACTAAAATACTCCGCCTACAAAACCTTTGACGTCGCTATTTTAAATATTTAGTAGTTTCAACTAAAAAGTACTTTTGCTTGAAATAGCGATTTTAAAAGGTTTTGAAGTATTTTTTTTTACTATAACCGCAAAAACGTGATGATTCATTTTGTTATTTTTTATTATGTTCTTGCCCGGGTATACTCAGTACGTACAACAACTCTGCACGGCAGGCCTAAATGATGGCTGCCCGAAAGCAGTGAAATATGCGAGTGATTAGTAAGAGTAATTAACCTAATAATTGTATATTTTCAAAGTGATTAGTGTTAATAAATAGTTAATAATGAGTTATTATTTATTTTTTATCATTTGATGTTGATTATCATTGTTTTTATTGAAGAAAAAAAGTGTTAAAAAACTGGTCCATACCAGCGACAGAAGTGCTGAAAAAAATACATGCACAGCACAAAAGAACGAAGTCTGACTGTCTGACTAATTAGCAGGGTGTGATTTTTTTATTTTATTTAAAAATCAAAATCATGATTTATTTGATTTAAATCAACTTTGCGATTTAGAACTATCAGATTGTTTCGATTTTTTTCGATTTAGATCAGATATTTATTGATTTAAATCAACGATATGTGTCTCTAAACTTGTCAAGTTGGTGAGCGAATCAAATACTTTCACAAGCGTTTCAGAAAATCTAATACAAAAATTATTTTTAGGAAAACTTTGTCTAAATCAGTTAGAACTCTTGTGTTTTATTATTATTATTATTATTATTATTATTATTATTATTATTATTATTATTATTATTATTATTATTATTATTATTATTATTATTATTATTATTATTATTATTATTATTATTATTATTATTATTATTATTTTATTATTATTATTGTTATATAAATTTATCCTTGTTGTTATTACATTTTTAACAACAAGAAAAGGCGTCGACGCTAGCAAATATTTTGCTAAATGAAAAAAAGTGCATTTGATTTTCAAAACACAGTACGAGTTCCGACCTGATCTACAAATTAAAATTTAAATCATTACAGTGTATTTACTGATTGGTGACTGAGATAATCTATCTAGGCCTATGTGTGTGTGTGATTGATGGTACTGTGATGCTTGAACAAAGAATTGTAGCTATTGCCTACACCTACGCCTGTCTCTAGGGCCCTAATAGTCCGTGGAACAAGCTGCTAAAACTATAGGAACATTTCAAATCCGGAAACCAGCACCAAAATTTAGGAGCAGGTAAAAGACGTATTTTAGAATGTTATTTTCACGGGGGACACGCATGGTAGCAAATAAGTCACCTGTCATGGCGTCCACAAGATGGCCGCCAAAATAATTCTTAAAATTGCTGTAACTCAAGAAGTATCATCAGATTTAGATAAACTAAAATTTGTTTTATTCGGTTTTTAATGCTCTACAAAAATGTCATAGAAATTTTACCGTAAATACAATAGTTTTAATTATATTTATATATTATTACAATGTATTGCAATTATAGCACTTTTTGGTATATATCTAATTATTTATACGTAGAATTCGCTAGATTGTCATAAAATTTTCAGAATATACTAAAGAACGCCAATAAATCCAAAATTTAAAGTCCTGAAACGAAATTCTTGTAACATTTTGATTAATTAATTAATTAAAAATAATGACAATAATCT
Source organism: Sweltsa coloradensis (assembly GCA_024449915.1). Classification (NCBI taxonomy): domain Eukaryota; kingdom Metazoa; phylum Arthropoda; class Insecta; order Plecoptera; family Chloroperlidae; genus Sweltsa; species Sweltsa coloradensis. Next base: position 2,258 of record JAMZAV010012991.1, on the reverse strand, counting down.
CAATAATTTTGTAAAATTAACACAATGTAGTCGACCTTGTAATCATTTTAAAGCTAGTTTTAAGGCGAATAAATGTAATGAAAAAATTAATTAATTAAATTAATTAATCACCGAATTAATTACATTTTAGATAAATTATCCCACTTTTGACATATGTATTGTTATGTATACCTAAAACTCGATCGATCGTCATAAAAATATACTACTTTACTGACATAATGCCAATGAATCCGAATTGTCATGTCCCGAAACAAAATTCCTATAACTTACCGATTAATTAAGAAATTAAATGAAGAATTACTTATATCTCAAAAATTGTTATTGTCACTCAATTAACACATACAAAATGCCAACAGAAGTATAAAATATAAACAATGCAAGTATAATTTTAAAAATTAATAGTCCCAAAATAATGTTCATGCTACTTTTCTGTTAATTGAATTTTCCACAAAATTATTTTCCTGTAAAATAAGCTTGCAAATGGTTCCCAGTTTGTCTGTGTTAATTTTACACAACAAATGGTGATTAAATCAATTAATTTTATTCATTCATTAATTCAACTAACGGGAAAGTAGCATAAACTTAATTTGGGACTATAATTTTTTTTAATTATACTCGCATTGTTTATATTTGATACTTCTGTTGGCATTTTGTATGTGTTAATTGAGTGACAATAACAATTATTGAGATATAAGTAATTCTTCATTTAATTTCTTAATTAATCGGTAAGTTATAAGAATTTTGTATCGGGACATGACAATTCGGATTCATTGGCATTATGTCAGTAAAGTTGTATATTTTTTATGACGATCGATCGAGTTTTAGGTATACATAACAATACATATGTCAAAAGTGGAATTATTTAACTAAAATGTAATTAATTCGGTGATTTATTAATTTAATTAATTATTTTTTTCATTACATTTATTCGCCTTAAAACTAGCTTTAAAATGATTCCAAGGTCGACTACATTGTGTTACTTTTACAAAATTTATTGAGATTATTGTCATTTTTTAAAATTAATTGAATTAATAGGAAAGTGATTGGAATTGATTTTTGGAACTAATATGTTTTTGGTTCATTGTGGTCATATTGCTCTTGTGTGATACACTACGTGGATTTGGTAAGTGAATAAGAAACTTTTAATTGGGATTTAATTAATGCTTAATTTAATTAATTAATTAATCAAAAAGTTACAAGAATTTCGTTTCGGGACTTTAAATTTTGGATTTATTGGCGTTATTTTAGTATAGTCTGAAAATTTTATGACAATGTAGCGAATTCTACGTATAAATAATTAGATATATACCAAAAAGTGCTATAATTGCAATACATTGTAATAATATATAAATATAATTAAAACTATTGTATTTACGGTAAAATTTCTACTGACATTTTTGTAGAGCATTAAAAACCGAATAAAACAAAACTTAGTTTATCCAAATCTGATGATTACTTCTTGAGTTACAGCAATTTTAAGAATTATTTTGGCGGCCATCTTGTGGACGCCATGACAGGTGACTTATTTGCTACCATGCGTGTCCCCCGTGAAAATAACATTCTAAATACGTCTTTTACCTGCTCCTAATTTTGGTGCTGGTTTTCCGGATTTGAAATGTTTTTACGCTTGTTCCACGGACTATAAGGAGTATGTTTTCAATCTTCATCCTAGAAGTAAATGTACAAAATAGTGTAGGCCTTTGACCCTAATCAAATTAACTAGGAAGCTTTGCAAACGCTTTTTCAGGCGCGTTGTTGGATGAGCGTAATTTTTTAAAACGGAAAAAAAGCGTAAAATAGAGATTTTCATGAGAAATAATTTTTTGATTACGCTCAAATTTCCCACAAATATATTAATTCATAGAATTAAGGTTCTGTTAAAATTCATTACAATCGGATAAAGCATGTAGGTGTTATAAGTCGAAGAATTTTTTTAAAAAACGAAACAAATAGTAAAATTGCGATTATCATGAGAATAATTTTCCGATTGCGCTCAAAAACGTGGCAGTTCTAAGTTCAGAGATTTCGAAGGCCTCCATAAAATTTCATCGCAATCGGAGTATCGGTTTAGCCGGAATCGTGTTAAGAGACAGACAAAAATACAAACAAAGAAAAAAAAAAAATCGATTTGAAGTGAAACGGAATCTTCGCTTCGCTCGCTACGCTCATCCAAAAATAAAGCTAGGCCTAAGCCTCCTAGGCTAGCCTAGAAGGGGCAACTAAACCTACTTCCATGTACCTGTCTCCCCTTTTAACTT
>JAMZAV010012990.1:0-11193 GCA_024449915.1 Sweltsa coloradensis | reverse complement strand
GGACTAAAACTAACAAACCTGACAAAATGCAATGAAATCTGACATTCTTACAAAATCAAATGACGAAAACAAGCAAACTGCAAACGAAACTGTGAAATGAAAACTTTCAATTTGAAATGACTACAAAAAGAAACTGCCAAAATTTTATGACAAACTGACAATATTAAAATTTCAAACTGACGAAAACAGCAAATTGACAAAATGAAACTGTCAAACTTGATAAATGAAAATCTGACAAAATGACAAACTTACAATATGAAAAGACAAAATTACAACCTGACAAAATGAAATAGACAATCTGACATTCTTACAACAATCAAACTGACAAAAACTAGCAAAATTACAAAATTAAACTGTCAAAACGTGAAATTGAAAATCTGACAAAATAACAAACTTAACGATATGAATATGACTAAAGCGACAACCTGACACAATGCAATTGACATTCTGACATTCTTACAAAATCAAACTGACGAAAAACTAGAAAAATTGACAAAATGAAATGTGAAAATGAAAAAATTAGAATTTGAAAATGCCCTAAAAAAGCAAACTGTCAAACTTAATTGACTAACTGACAATATTACAATATCTAATGACGAATACTAGCAAATTAACAAAATAAAACTGTCAAACTGTAAAAAATGTAAATCTGACAAAAATGACAAACTTACAAAATGAAAATGTCTAAAACTAACAACCTGACAAAATGCAATTGACAATCTGACATTCTACAAAACAAACTGACGAAAAACTAGCAAATTGACAAAATGAAACTGTGAAATTAAAAAACTAAACAACTTGAAAATGACTAAAAAAAGCAAATGACAAAATGTTAATGACAAACTGACAATATTAAAAATATAAAACCCTAACGGAAAACTAGCAATTTAAAAAAAAATAAAAAACTGTCAAACTGTGAAAAGGGAAAAAACTGAACAAAATGAAAAAACTTACAATATGAAAATAACTAAAACTAAAAACCCTGACAAAATGAAATTTGACAATCTGACATTTTTTACAATATCAAACTGACGAAAACTAGCAAAGTGACCAAATGAAACTGTGAAAATGAAAAACTTTCAATTTGAAAATGACTACAACAAGCAAACTGACAAAATGTTTTTGACAAAGTGGACAATATTACAATATAAAAACTGACGAAAATAGCAAATTAACAAAAAAAACTGTCAAACTGTGAAATGAAAATCTGACAAAATGACAACTTACAATATGAAAATGACAAAAAACTAACAACCTGACAAAATGCAATTGACAATCTGACATTCTTACAAAATCAAATGATGAAAACTAGCAAATTTAACAAATCAAACTGTCAAACTGTGAAAATTAAAAACTGACAAAATGACAACTAAAATATAAAAATGACCAAAACTAACAACCTGACAAAATGCAATTGACAATCTGACGAAAACTAGAAAATTTGAAAAAAATGAAAACTGTGAAAATGAAAAACTTTAAATTTTGAAAATGACTTAAACAAGCAAAACTGACAAAATGTTATTGACAAACTGAAAATTTTACAAAATCAAACTGACAAAAAACTACAAATGACAAAATGAAACTGGGGAAAATGAAAATCTAAAAAATGAAAAAAATTAAAATCAAGCAAAACCCTGAAAAAATTTATTGCAAAACTGACAATTTCCCAAATCAAACTGACGAAACTAGCAAATTGACAAAATGAAACTGTAAATTGAAAAAAAACTGAAAAATGACAAAACAAAGAAAAGCCCAAAATAAGGGACAAAATGCAATTACAATTCAAATTTTCCCAAAATCAAATAACAAAACACAGTCAAATTGAAAATGAAAAACGTGAAAAAAAAACTCCAATTGAAAAAATTTAACAACAAAACTGACAAAATGATTGACAACTGAAAATTATTACAATATCAAACTGACGAAAATAGCAAATTGACAAAATGAACTGTCAAACCTGTGAAAATAAAAATCTGACAAAATAAACAAATTTAACAATATGAAAATGATAAAACTAACAACCTGACAAAATGCAATTGACAATCTGACATTCTTACAAAATCAAACTGAAAAACTAGCAAATTGACAAAATGAAACTGTGAAAATGAAAAAATACAATTTGAAAAGATTTTAATCAAGCAAACTGACAAAATGTTATTGAAGAACTGAAAATTTACAATATCAAACTGACGAAAAACTAGCAAATTAGAAAATAAACGTAAAGGGAAAAAATTAAAATGAAAAAGGGACAAAACACAAATGAAAATGTTAAAATTACAACTGACAAAACATTACAACTGACGAAACTAGCAAATTACAAAATGAAACTTTTGTGAAAATGAAAAACTTTAAATTGAAAATGACTAAACAACAAACTGACAAAATGATTGAAAACTGAAAATTTACAAAATCAAACTGACAAAAACCCAGAAAATTGAAAAAATGAAACTGGGGAAATGAAAAACATGACAACTTGAAAATGACTAAAACAAGAAAAACTGAAAAAAATTTTAAATGACAAACTGACAATATTACAATATCAAACTAACGAAAACTAGCAAATTAACAAAAACAAACTGTCAACTGTGAAAAATAAAAAAATGACAAAATGCAAACTTACAATATGAAAATGACTAAAACTAAAAACCTGACAAAATGCAATGACAATCTGACATTTTAACAATATCAAATTTACGAAAAACTAGCAAATTGACAAATGAAACTGTGAAAATGAAAAATTTCCAATTTGAAAAGGACTAAAAGCAAGCAAACTGACAAAATGTTATTGACAAACTGACAATATTACAATATCAAACTGACGAAAACTGGGAAATTACAAAAGGGAAACTGTCAAACTGGAAAATGATAATCTGACGAAATGTCAAATTTTCAATATGAAAATGACTGATAACATACAACCTGACAAACTGCAATTAACAATCGACTTTTAAACAAATCAAACTGACGAAAACTAGCAAATTGACAAAATGAACTGTAAAGGGAAAAAAAAATTGAAAATGAAAAAAAAAACTTCAAAATGTAAAAAAACAAACCCCGACAAATAAAATTTACAACTGACAATTCTACAAAATAACAAAAAACTGCAAATGTAAAATGAAATTGAAAAAATAAAACTTAAATTAAAAAGACTTAAATCAACAACCTGACAAAATGAATAGACAATAAACTTTTTTACAAATCAAATTTACAAACTAGCAAAATTACAAAATGAAACTGTAAACTGTAAAAAAAAACCTGATAATTGAAAATAAATAAAACAACAACCTGACAAAATGAATTTGAAAAACTGACATTTAAAAAATCAAACTAACAAACAAACGAAACTGAAATAAAACTACAAAATCGAACTTCAAATTGAAAATAAAAAACTACAAAATGCAAACTTACAATTTGGGGCATTTTACTAAAACTAAAAAACTGACAAAATGAATTGAAATAAAATTTAAATTTGTTACAAAAACAAACTACGAAAATTAGCAAAAATTACATAAAAGAAAACTGTTAAAATGAAAAAAACTGAAATTGAAAAAGACAAACAAAGAAAAACTGCAAATGGACTGCAAAAATGACAATTAACCAAATCAAACTGACGAAAACTAGAAATTAACAAAATGAAACTGTCAACTGAGAAAATAAAAATCTGCCCAAAATGACAAATTTTCAATATGAAAATAAATAAAAACTAACAACCTGACAAAATGCAATTGTCAATCTGTCATTCTTACAAATCAACTGACAAAATTTTAGCAAATTTGACAAAATGAAACGTGAAAATGAAAAAATTTAAATTTGAAAAAGACTTAACAAGCAAAACTGAAAAAATTTGTAATTGGAAAACTGACAATATTACAATATCAAACTGACGAAAACTAGAAAATTTAAAAAATGAAACTGTAAATGGAAACTGAAACTGAAAATGAAAAAACACAAATGAAAATGTTAAAATTAACAAACTGAAAAAAATGCAATATACAACTGGGACATCTACAAAACAAAATAAAAATGCAAATGGAAAAAGAAATTTGAAAAATGAAAACTTACAATTGAAAAATACAAAAACAAAAAACCTGACAAAAGGGTTGACAACTGACAAACAAACAACCGCAAACACAAATGACAAAATGAAACTGTGAAAAGAAAATTTCCCAATTGAAAATGACTAAAAAAAAAAACCCTTACAAAATGAATTGACAAACGGGAAAATTCTTACAAATCAAACTAAAAAAAACTAGCAAATTAACAAAATAAACCCTGTGAAATGAAAAATGAAAAAAAAATTACAATTTAAAAAAGACTAAAACAAACCTGACAAAATGAAGAAAAACTGACATTTACAATATCAAACTGACGAAACTAGCAAATTGACAAATGAAACTGTGAAAATGAAAAAATTTTCAATTTGAAAATGATTTAAAACAAGCAAACTGACAAAATGTTATTGACAACTGACAAATTACAATATCAAACTACGAAAACTAGCAAATTAACAAAATAAACTGTCAAATGTGAAAATGGAAAACTGACAAAATGACAAATTTACAATAGGGAAAATTTACTAAACAACAACCTGACAAAATGCAATTAACAATAAAACTACAATTCTTAAACAAATCAAACCGACGAAAATAGCAAATTGACAAAATGAACTGTCAAACTGAGAAAAATTAAAAATCTGACAAAATGAAAACTTACAATATGAAAATGAATAAAAACTAACAACCGGACAAAATGCAATTGACAATCTGACATTTTTTACAAAATAAACGACAAAAACTAGCAAATTGACAAAATGAAACTTTTTGAAAATGAAAAAACTGCATGAAAATACATTAAAAAATAAAAAACAAACCTGACAAAATGTTGACAACTGAAAATTATTACAAATCAAACTGACGAAAACAGAAAAATTGACAAAATGAAACTGTGAAATTGAAAAACTTTCTTGAAAATGACTACAACAACCAAACTGCCAAAATGTTAATTAACAAACTGACATTATTACAATATCAAACCACGAAAATAGCAAATTAACAGAATCAACTGTCAAACTGGGGAAAGTGAAAAACTGACAAAATGACAAACTTACAATAGGGAAAATGACTAAATTTACAACCTGAAAAAATGCAATTAACATAGAAAATCTTACCAAATCAAACTGACAAAAACAAGCAAATTGACAAAATGACTGTCCAAACTGTGAAAATAAAAATCTGACAAATGACAAACTTACAATATGAAAATGACTAAAAACTAACAACCTGAAAAAATGAAATTTGCAATCTGACATTCTTAAACAAAATCAAAGGACAAAAACTGTAAATAAAACACAATTAAAAAACTCTCAAAAACTGTGAACAAATAAAAATTTTCTAAAAAATGACCAAACTTTACAAATGAAATGTAAAATTAAAACAAACTGAAAAATGCAATAGAAAAAATTGAAAAATCATCTTACAAATCAAACTAACAAAACTAGAAAAATTAACAAAATAAACTGTAAAAATTTGTGAAATTGAAAACTGAAAAATACAAACTTACAATATGATATGACTAAACAACAACCTGACAAATGCAATTTGACAATTCTGACATTTTTACAAATCAAACTGACGAAAATTAGCAAATTGGGACAAAAGAAACTGTAAAATGAAAAATTAAATTGAAAAGACTAAAACAAGCAAACTGTCACAAATGTAATTACAACTGACAAAAAAATTAACAAAATTTTAAACTGAGAAAAAACTAGCAAATTTAAAAAAAAAAAACCCCCTGAAAAAATGTGAAATTGTAAACCCTGACAAAATACAAAACTTAACAAAAATGAAAAATTGTTTAAAACTAACAACCTGACAAAATGAATTAAAAACGGACAATTTCCCAATCAAACTGACAAAAATACTAGCAAATTGAAAAAAATGAACTGTCAAACTGTGAAAATTAAATCTGACAAAATTAAAAAAAAACTTACAATATGAAAATAAATAAAACTAAAAACCCGGACAAAATGAAATTGACAATCTGACATTCTTACAAAATGAAACTATGAAAACTAGCAAATTGACAAAATGAAACTGTAAAAATTGAAAAACATAAAATTTGAAAAAACTTAATCAAGCAAACTGCCCAAAATGTTTTTGACAAAGGGACAATATTCAATATCAAACTGACGCAAACTAGAAAAATTGACAAAATGAAACTGTGAAATTGAAAAATGAAACTTAAAAATGACTAAACAAGCAAACTGACAAAATGTTATGACAAACTGAAAATATTACAATATCAAAACAAAAACGAAAAAAAAACGGAAAATTAAAACAAAATCAAACTTCAAATGATGTAAAATAAAACTGACAAAATTTTGACAAACTTACAATATAATGACAAAAACTAAAAAATTGACAAAATGAAATTAAAATGAAAAACTTACAAATAAAATGACAAAACAAACAATTACAAAAAAGAATTCTTTTAAAAAACCTGTGGAATATAAAAATCGGGAAAATGAAAAACTACAATTTGAAAAGACTAATCAACAAACCGACAAAATGTTTTTGACAACGGGAAAATTTTACAATTCAAACTGACGAAAATTAGAAAATTTGGGACAAAGAAACTGTGAAAATGAAAAACTGACAATTGAAAAGACTTAAACAAGCAAAACTGCAAAGGGTATGAAAAAAATGACAATTTATCCCATATCAAATTACGAAAACTAGCAAATTAACAAAATAAACTGTCAAATTGGGAAAATAAAAAACTGACAAAATGACAAATTTTCAATATAAAAATACTAAAACAAAAAACCTGACAAAATGCAATTGACAATAAATTGAAAAATTATTACAATATCAAAACTGACGAAAAATGGCAAATTGACAAAAAAATGAAACGGAAAAAAAATGAAAAAAATTAAATTTGAAAATGACAAAAAACAAAAAAACCCTGCCCAAAATGAATTGACAACTGAAAATTTACAAAACAAACTGACGAAACTAGCAAATTAACAAAATGAAACTGTCAAACTGTGAAATGAAAACTGAAAAAATGAAAACTTACAATATGAAAATGACTAAAAACTAAAACCTGACAAAATGCAATTGACAATCTGACATTCTTACAAAATCAAACTGACAAAAAACAAGCAAATGACAAAATGAAACTGTGAAATAAAAAATTTTTCAATTTGAAAAATATTTAACAACAAACTGCCAAAATGTTTTGACAAACTGACAATTTTTCAATATCAAACTGCGAAAACTAGCAAATTTACAAAATGAAACTGAAACTGGGGAAAAATGAAAAAATGAAAAAACTTGAAAATGATTTAAACAAAAAAACCCCTGACAAAAATGATTGCAAATGAAAATTCTTACCAAATCAAACTAACAAAAACCAGCAAATTGACAAAATGAAATTTCCGTGAAAATAAAAAACTGACAAATGACAAACTTACAATAGGGAATGACTAAAACTAACAACCTGACAAAATGCAATTTGGGCAATTTTACATTTTACAAAATCAAACGGACGAAAACTAGAAATTGACAAAATGAAAAACTGTGAAATAAAAATGACAAAAAAACTTACAATATGAAAATGACTAAAAATAACAACCTTTACAAAATCAATTTGCCCAATCTGACATTCTTACAATATCAAACTGACGAGAACTAGCAAATTGACAAAATGAAGCTTTGAAAATGAAAAAATTACAATTAAAAAATGACTAAAACAAGCAAACTGACAAAATTTTAATTGACAAACTGACAATATTACAATATCAACTAACGAAAAACTAGCAAAATTAAACAAAATAAACTGTCAAATGTGAAAAAAAAAAACTGACAAAATGACAACTTACAAAATGAAAATTCTAAAACCCAACAACCTGACAAAATGAAATTTAACAACGACAATTTACGCAAATTCAAATGATGAAAACTGACAAATTACAATTAATCAAACTGGAAAATAAAAATTGACAAAATAAAAAAATTTCAAACTGAAAATAAACAACTGACAAAATTGACAAACTTTTACAAAATGAAATGAAAAACTAAAAATTGACAAAATGAAATTGACAATCTACATTCTTACAAAAATCAAAATGACGAAAACTGCAAATTACAAATAAAAACTGCAAACTGTTGAAAAATGAAACGGGAAAAATGAAAAATTTAAATTGAAAATGACTAAAACAACAAACCTGACAAAATGAATGACAACTGACATTTACAAATCAAATAAACGAAAACAAGCAAATAAAAAAATTTGAACTGTGAAAATGAAAAACTAAAAAATTGAAAAAATTGGATATAAAAAACAAACTGACAAAATGAATTACAACGAAAATTTCCCAAATCAAACTACGAAAACTACCCAAATTAACAAAAAACCTTTCAAACTGTGAAAATAAAAATTGACAAAATGACAAACTTACTATATGAAAATGACTAAAACTAACAACCTGACAAAATGAAATTTGACAATCTGACATTTTTCAAAATCAAATTTACGAAAATTAGCAAATTGACAAAAGAAACTGTGAAAATGAAAAACTGACAATTGGAAAAAGACTAAAGCAAGCAAACTGAAAAAAAGTTATTGCAAAATGACAATTTTCCCTATATCAAACTGACGAAAACTGGGAAATTAACAAAATGAAACTGTCAAACTGAGAAAATGAAAATCTGACAAAATGACAAACTTTCAATATGAAAATGACAAAACTAACAACCGACAAAATGCAATTGACAATCTGACATTTAACAATATCAAACTGACGAAAACTGGCAAATTGACAAATGAAAGTGAAAATGAAAAAATTAGAATTAAAAAATGACTAAACAAGCAAATTTCAAAATGTAATTGACAAACTGACAATATAAATATCAACTGACGAATACTAGAAAATTTAACAAAATGAAACTGTCAAACTGTGAAATGTAAATCTGACAAAATGAAAAATTACAATATGAAAATGATTTAAAACTAAAACCTGACAAAATGCAATTGACAATCTGACATTCTTACAAAATCAAACTACAAAAACTAGCAAATTACAAAATGAAACTGTAAATTAAAAAAATTTGAAAATACAAACAAAATGACAAACTTAAAAATTGAAAATAATAAAACTACCAACCTACAAAATGCAATTGACAATTAAAATTTTAAAAATAAAAATTTGAAAGGACAAACAGCAAATGACAAAATGAAACATGAAAATAAAAAAATAAAAAAATAGAAATTTGAAAAATAAACAAAGCAAAACTGACAAAATGAAATTACAAAGGGAAATTTTACAAACAAACCCCTGACAAATTCAAGCAAATTAACAAATAAAACTGCAAAACTGAAATGAAAAATGAAATGTAAAAAACTTACAATATGAAAATGACTAAAACTAACAACCTACAAAATGCAATTGACAATCTGACATTCTTACAAAATCAAACTGACGAAAACTAGCAAATTAACAAAATGAAACTGTAAAAATGAAAAACGTACAATTTGAAAAGACTTAATCAAGCAAACTGACAAAATGTTTGACAAACTGACAATATTACAATATCAAACTAACGAAACTAGCAAATTCCCAAAATAAAACTGTAAAATCGTGAAATTGAAAATGACAAAAAGCAAACTACAATTATGACAAATGACTAAACTAACAACCTAACAAAATGCAAATTACAAAATCTGCATTTTAAAATATCAAACTTAAAAAAACTGGCAAAATTCCCAAATAAAAATTATAAAAAAAAAACCTGACAAATTGAAAAAGACAAAACAGCAATGAAAAAAATGTTATTGCAAACTGAAAATATTACAATATCAAACTGAGAAAAATGGGAAATTAAAAAAATGAAACTGTCAAACTGAGAAATGAAAAAATTGAAAAAATGACAAACTTTCAATATGAAAATGACTAAAACTAACAACCTGACAAAATGCAATTGACAATCTGACATTTTTAACAATCAAACTGACGAAAACTAGCAAATTGACAAAAATGAAAACTGTGAAAAATTGAAAAAATAAATTTTGAAATGACTAAAACAACAAACTGACAAAATGAATGAAAAACTGACAATTTACAAATCAAATTTACAAAACTAGAAAAATTAAACAAAATAAAACTGCAAACTGTGAAAATAAAAAAGGGACAAAATGAAAAAACTTACAATATGAAAATGAATAAAACTAACAACCTGAAAAAATGCAATTGACAATCTGACATTTTACAAAATCAAATTTACGAAAACTAGCAAATTGAAAAAATAAACGGGGAAAAAAAAAATTAAATTTAAAAGACTAAACAAGCAAACTGACAAAATGTTATTGCAAACTGACAATATTACAATATCAAACTAACGAAAACTAGCAAATTAACAAAATAAACTGTATAAAAATTGTTTAAAAAATGAAAAACAAAAAACAAAAAATTGACAAATTTACAATATAAAATTTAAATAGTCCCTAAAAACAAAAACCTGCAAAAGGGAAAATTGAAATCTGACAAAATGCAAATTACAAAATGTTAAAAAATTGAAAAAACTGAAAATTTAATTACAAAATCAAATTTACAAAAATAGCAAAATTACAAATGAAACTGTAAAAACTGTGAAATAAAAATCGACAAATGACAAACTTACAATATGAAAATGAATAAAACTAACAACCTGACAAAATGCAATTGACAAACTGACAATATTACAATATCAAACTAACGAAAACTAGCAAATTAACAAAATCAAACTGTCAAACTGTGAAAATGAAAAAGTGACAAAATGACAAACTTACAATATGAAAATGACTAAAACTAACAACCTGAAAAAAATGCAATTGACAATCTGACATTATTACAATATCAAACTTACAAAAACTAGCAAATTGACAAAATGAGACTGTGAAAATGAAAAACTGACAATTGGAAAAAGACTAAAGCAAGCAAACTGACAAAATGTTATTGTCAAACTGACAATATTACTATATCAAACTGACGTAAACTAGGAAATTAACAAAATGAAACTGTCAAACTGAGAAAATGAAAATCAGACAAAATGACAAACTGACAATTTGAAAATGACTTAAAAAGCAAACTGACAAAATGTTTGACAAACTGACATTTACAATATCAAACAACAAAAAATACAAAAACAAAAATCA
>JAMZAV010012989.1:0-28384 GCA_024449915.1 Sweltsa coloradensis | reverse complement strand
TCTTTTCTGTTGTTCAATTTTTCTTGAAAAAATTTAGTCTATTTGAAGTTTTTTTTAAAAAAAATTTAATTTTAAATTTAAAAAAAAAATTTTAAATTTTTTTAATTTTTTTTAAATTTAAATGTTAAATTTTTAAAAATTAAAAAAAACGAAAAATTGCGATTTTTTATAAGAAAAAATTTATTCGATTGCGTCAATTTCACACGAATATAAAATTCATAAAATTTAAGGTTCTGTGAAAAAGTATTACAAAAAAATTAAAGCATGTGGGGTTAAAGTAAAAAAATTTCTAAAAAAGAAAAACTCCAAAATTTATATTTTATAAAAAATAATTTTTTCGATTGCGCTCAAATTCACACGGATATTTCATTCAAAAAATTTAAGGTTTGTGAAAAAATCATGAAAATCGGATTAAGCAAAGGTGTTATAAGTAAAAAAAATTTTCAAAAATCAAAAAAAATCGAAAAATTGCGTTTTTCAGAAAATAATTTTTTTGTTTGCGCTAAAAAAACGTGGCAGTTCAAGTTCAGAGATTTCGAAGGTCTCCATAAAATTTCATCGAAAACGGAGTATGGTTTTAGCGGAATCGTGCTGAAAAAACACAAAAAAAATACAGAAAAAAAGAAAGAAGGAAAAAAAAAAAAAAAAAATTCGGATTTTTTTCCAGTTAGTGAAATAAAAATCTTCGCTTCGCTCGCTACGCTGACCCCATCCAATGAAAAAAATACTCCATTTCAGTGCAAGTGAGAGGGCTCACAATAAAAAGCCCAAATCCTTTTCTGTTTTGTTGAATGTTGTTCCGAATCTTCTGGTGGCTCCGCGGGACCCAAACTCCCCCCCCCGCCAGGAGCTTCCACGTCTGAAACACAATACTTACACATTACACCTTGAAATCTACTGGACCTCCGGGGGGGGGGGAATCAGGGGGGGACTGACGGTAAAAGGGTATTTTGGAAAAAGGCAAAACTTTCTGCAGGGAAACTGCGGGGGCTCCCTTAAACGCCCTTATTATTAATTGGATTAGCAATAAGCTTTAATTTTACGACCCCCCCAAAAAATGAGTCGGGGGTTTTTTTTTTTTTTTTTTGTTTTTTTGTCTGTTGTTCACTCTTACCGGGCAAGGATATCACTTCGAAGAAATATTTCTATAAAAAAGTACTTTTTTCGATTTTTTTTTGATTTTGGCGATATTTTTTGCCATTGGGGCCCCTTTGACCAAAATATGGGGGCTACAACGTTATATTTTAATGGACATTAGGATGGGGGATGTAGTTTTTTTGAAAGAAAAGTTGAAACATTTAGAGAATTAAGAAAAAAACTTTTTAAAATAAGTTTTTTGTTTTTGGCGATTTTTCGTGCCATTTTGGGCCAAATTTTACCAAAGGGTGGGGCTTTTAAAGTTTATATTATAAATGGACATTAAGGGTTTTGGTGAGAAGTACCTTTTAAAGAAAAGTGAAAAAATTTGCCCGAACCCTAGAAAAAAGGTTTTAATTAAGGTTTTTTCGGAAATAGTAACAAATTTACTTTTTAATAGAAACTTTCAACAAACACCTAAATGGTAGGCACAAAAAAAAAGCACTTGCAAAAGTAAAGATATCCCCCGCAAAAATAAAAAAAAAAAGTCATCCCTCAACGGCGGGGACTTTTGGTTTTCCTAGTAATATTATATCGAAAAAACTATTTCATTTTTCAATGTTTTGATAATAAGGGACCTCATTTGAGTCATTTAAAAATCTTCATACCCTCCCAGGGACAAGAGGCACCGAAAAGTTTTAGATTGTAACTGTTGAAACTTTTAGAGGATTTTTCCCATTATATAGATAACAAAATGGGAAACACTATATTTTTTAAAAAAAAATTTTGATAATTTGAAATGATGTGTGTTTTATTTGTTGCCCCGGGAGCTGCCACTATTTGCATGGACTGCCGCCAGCTTTCTTTTTTAAGATCTAAAGAAAAAATTGTCAACATACAATAATAAAATTTAAAAATTATTTTTGTTTGAATTTAAATTGAAATGTTTTTTGTCTTGTTTGTTGTGGTGTAACATACGCTATCCTCTCGGTGCCCTGCTAGGTATAGTATTTACTAAATACTTGAATATTGTCTAGCTCAGTCAGAAAACAATAAAACTAAGAACCTATTGTCCTACCTTCCTCTGGCGTTTCTGGGTTCCTTCCTCCGGCTGGCGTGTGAAAGTCCCCGGTAAAAATGCTTAAATGATACTAATTGGCATCAAGGATTTCGGTTCATTTCAACTACAATAATAGATTTGTTAAGTTTCACAATTTCTCGTTCCACTATGAACAGTTATTATGGGCGATACAAAAGTCAATATTATCATACTAACGCAGCCTGTTGTCAAATATTTTAATATCTAATCACATTAAGTAAACCCTTCTTGGTTTATAATTGATACAGAATTACATAATTATTCTAATAATAATGCGCTCTGGCAAAGTACCTCAACCTTTTTTTGAAGTGCGAAATGAATAATCCAATTAGCCCAGAATGTTCCTCCTCCGTTACGTAGGACGTAGATGTTTTGTCACATTTTTTTATTGTAAAATTTCGCTACACAGATAATTACAAAAAAAGTGTGAACACTAATTCCACACTCGTTTGATTGCACTAACGCATTGACACTTGCTGCGAGGATGGACGATTAATAACGATTGCTGAACCTGTTTTTTATTTGATGATTGAAAAACTCTTCTTATCTGCTCCTGCGGTTAATGACGATTAATAATGATTGTTTGTCTGAAATGTTTTTTAAATTGATGATTGAAGAACTTTCTTTCTGCTGCCGGTAATGACGAATTAATAAATGATGATGATACTGTTTTTTTAATCCCTTTTGAGATATTGAAAACTCTTCCTTATCTGCTGCGGTTTTAATGACGATTAATAATGATTGCTGCTGAACTGTTTTTAACTTTGAATGATTGAAAATACTCTTCTTATCTGCTGCGGTAAATGATTTCGGTTAATTCGCGGTCAGCTTGATGACGTTACTCTTGGATACCCGTCGGAATATGCCGGGTTCGGAACACTTACAACTCGCGGTCGACGTTAAGCGCGGTTCGATTGACGTATCTCAACTTATGATGCCCTCTTTTTGGTTAATATTGAATAATTGAATTCTATGATGTCAATGTGACCATCACTTGATCATTAATTGGTACACAGTACCGAATTAATAGATTACAAATTTTTCTTGGAATACAAAAATTACACAAAATTGTATCTAATGCTTTACACTTTAAACACACACTGAATCCTGTAACTTTTTGGTACACAGGTAACCTTCCACAAGCCCACTACTTTCCCGTTATCGTAGGCACTTCCTACTAATTTAAAATTATACGACCTCCATCATAAGATGTGACCAGGCCTTGGGCATCCTCAATTGTGAACTGTGTTGTGCAAGCGCCTGACGCTGCAACTTTTGGCGGTTTTCACACCCCACTCTGTGGGACGTATCAGGTTTTCGTCCGAATCCAACAACTATCTACATTTGTGCGCCTAAACTTGGTATTTCCTCCCTATACTTTTATTTAGTAGGGACTTAGGACCCTTTTTTGACCTTTTGGCCTGAAGCCAAGTTACCCCCCATCTGGATCTGGACTAGTTTTGTAGTTCTGCGATACATCACAGTACCAAGAACTGGAGTTAGATTGGGTAAATCTTGTTGTTTGCCCATGCACACTAAGTGTCTCGCGTCGACCTGGCATTTGGAGAGACACCTCGCGACATTCCCTAGCCTAAATTCGATGACGGATAGGCGGGGTAGTTGTGAATTCGGCTCCTTTCCACATGTCACTGTGTAAGAACCAATTATCTACTCCTACACAAGTACGCCTGACTGCCTATTCCCTCGCCGAACAAGCTTACTCCCGGTTCCATAACCTTGAAGGCATCCCACACACCTGTAGCCGGTCTTCTAGGTCCAGATTGTATTGGGTAAATTGGTTGTACTAATTAGAATTAATATTCAATCAATCCAGTGAAAATGCAGATGAAAGCTGATCCCATAATACCGTTAGTATGCAAATGAGCTGATTCCAATACGATAGTTAGTATGCAAATGAGCTGATCCCTAATACTTTAGTATGCAGATGAGCTGACCCTAATACGGGGAGTATGCAGATGAACTGATCCCTAATACGTTAGTATGCCCGATGAGTCTTGATCCCTAATACAGGTTAGTATGCAGATGAGCTGATCCCTAATACGTTAGTATGCAGAGAGCTGTAATATATTCAATATACCTATACAAAATAATTGGTTGATAGCAAATACGGCTCGGGTAATTAAAGCCATCTGGAGGAGGTAGGCCATCCCTATCGCCTCAGTGGTTTTTTAGTTTTGTATTGTTTGATTAAAGACTGCTGAAAAGTAGTCGAAAAATATACATTTTTTAAATAAAAAAAAAAAGTAATTTACGGTGAAAAAGTGTAATGATGTGTATGTTGTAAAACATTCATACATATTAAAACAAAAAATATAATTAATATAAGCTTTAAGAAAAACACAATGACAAGAGGGCTTGAGTGTGGGGTGTGTAACAGACACGTTTTAAAAGAAGGTGAAATAAAGAGAACAGAACAATATACCCAAAATTAAAAAAATACAAAAAAGGGATATAAATTATTAGAACTATTAAAACATATTCATTTTAATAAAACAGCACAGCAATCATTCCAAGATAGCGGAAACCACAGTGGTTCCGAAAAGTCGAACTCACACACTCGTAAGTGGAAAACACACGACGCGGCAAAATGACCCCGTTTCACACCTTTTTTCTTATTATTTATTATTTATATATTATTATTTTCATTATTATATATATTAGTTATTATTTATTATTTACTATTAAATTATTAGTAATTATTATTATTATTATTATTATTATTATTATTATTATAATTATTATTTTAAGTATTATTTGTATTAGTATTATGTGATTATTATTATTATGATTATGAGTATTATTAGTTATGTCTCTATATATGAAAATATAAATCCACTAGTGCAAAAATTTTATCGAGAAGCAAGAAAGGGAAACCCCGCGGTACCGGCACGTAGGCCTACTCATTTCGAAGTACGAATGGGACTAACGGCTCTTTACGTCCCATCCGAACGGACGGTGTTACCTTACGCTTGACGCGCCATTTATCCAAATAAAAACGCACAAAAAATTAATGAGAAACTTAACTCTAAGGGTTCATCATTAAGTGACCAAGAGTGGCACTAACAAGCAAACGATTTTTGATTTTTTTTTTGAGCAGTCATCTTGGGTTTTTTTTGTGGCGCAAAATAAAAAGTATCAATTTTCTGATTCGCCCACAACGAATGAAAAATTCGCCACTACGTCTTTTCGGTGGGACTCTCACGTAGAGGAAGAGATGGTATTGTTCTAGAATTCGCATAGGCCACACACGTCTAACTCACGGATATCTCTTAGCCAGAGAAAAGGTTCTTCCCATATGTGACCACATGTGATGAAACCTTTAACGTACATCATATGCTAGCACGAATGTACAAAAAAAATGATGCCTTGCGCATGCTAATTTGATCTCGCCCAATCATATGAAGAAATTCTTTCATATGGTAACGAAACTAACTTTCTAAATTCTCATTTCAAAAGTCATTCTATTTAAAAAAAAAAATTAATTCACATCATACACTATCATTAAATATTCATTTTTTTATTCACATAAATAACTTTTGTTTTGCTATTACTATCATCATCATCATTTTATTTTGTTATGCATACCAAGGAAAACAACGCCATCATCCAAAAACACCATTAACTATCTCATAAAAAACCCCTTTTATTATCACAGGCGGCGCAATATGATCTAACCGGTTGAGCGCCCAGTTTCTCACGTCGTCTGTCAATTTCACTGTGATATTGTGCAAGGCAAAATTAGAATAAAAACATTGATTATGGCACATGGCAGTGACTGTCAGAACATGGCTACTGCTAATTCGTAAAAGGCGATTCAAGGAGGAATAAAGGTCAACCCCTCGCAAAAATCAGCTAGAAAAAGCGGAGTATTTTATCCCATAAACTAGAGGGGAGCTCTGGCAATCGTCGTCGGGGACCCTTGTCCCACGCTCCCCCTAGGACGATCCCCACCCCGGCGACGATGACAATCCCGACCCATAACCCGAACGATGACACCCCAAGACGACCCCACGACGACCGCGACGTGAGAAAACCCCCCATTACTCCCCTTCACGTGGGCTGGTTTTTCTGACCAGCAGGGGCCCCTCCTCCCCACCCCCCCTTAGGCTTAGAGTGGTGCATTATGACTAACGGTTGAACGTCTTCTTAATCCAAATAAACCAAAACGAGTACAACAAAGCCGATGCCAGTGTTGCTTTTGTTTTCTGTTGAGGACATTCACTTCAGGCTGAGTGTCGAGCACCTTGCCCCCTTCCTTGACTACCCCCCGATATCGCCCTATTTCCTCTGACAAGTTGCTTTTGCAAATTGTTCGAAAAGATGATCAACAAACAACTAATGTTGATGCTGGAGCCACGCGGTTTATTGGCGAACGTCCAATGTGGATTTCGTCAACGTCGTTGCCACCCATCGACCACTTGGTTCGATTAGAGACTTTTATTTCAAGAAGGGCTTTGTTGCAAAACACATGTCGTTGGTTTGCTTTTTGACATTTGAAAAAAAAGCAATACGACACCACCTGGAGGTTATATTAATCTACTATAAATCCCCAAGCTGAATGCGGGCTACCCAGCCATGTTTGAAGACAATCAACCTTGGTTCAGGCAATGGGAACGCAAAGCTACAAGGAAAACTATTGAAGCATTTGCTTTTGATTACAGAAAAAATCACTACAAGATCAACTAACAAGAACAAGCAAAAGCAACAACAAGGAGCAGGGGGAAAACTCTTACAAGAGTTAATTTCCCTGACTCGTCTCAAAATTCCGAGTGGAAAAAATTAGGTAAAATTTAATCCAACAGCAAGACTGTCAACAGCAATGTTGATGTTCAAGTTGAAAGTAAATTTACCTAAATCACCCAAAAAAGTTCAAAAAAAAAAACACAGAAACCATTAGAGGTTTTAGTGAGGTTCCAAATGTGGTAAGAGGATTTTAAAAGTCCCCACAACACACCCCAAAAAAACAGCCCATCCACGTCGTCACTTACTGATGACATGTTGGAGGATCGGGTTAATGGATATGAGGAAATCCTTTTGATATTTTAAAAACCATTAAGGTGGAAATTTTAAAAAATAACAGCTGTATTTAAGATAATACAACATCTATTAACTTAAATGGCTTTACACTCATATCGTGGAATGGAAATTGTAGAGGGATTCTATGCAAATCTAGAAAGAGATACAGCGACTCTTACAAAACCAACAACCCTTGATCTTATTATTACAAGAAACTTTTTTCAAACAACTGATAACCCTACGGTTAAGGGTTTATAACAATCTACCGTAAGGATTATATAGGAGGGGAACGTGCCACAGGGAGGTGTTTGCCATGCTGGTGCATGTACTCTGTGTTATGCCACTCAAAATTCCATTGACAAATCGCCTTCAGGCCGTCGCCGTTACAGCTTACCTTCCAAATGTAACCACATTATGCAGGTATTTTACTTCCACCACCATGAATCATTAGCAGACGCCGATATGGAGGGCATTGTCGGGATCAATTACATGGCCACCTGTTTAATCTTGGGTGGGTGATTTTAACGCTCACCGTAATGACTGCGGGATCAGTACGTTTCTGACCAAACGGGGTTTGTGTTGTAGCAGATTTTTGTCTACACACATGAGGTTTCATTGTTGAACACGGGCCAGATGATCATTTCACGTCAACATTCTGGCACTTTTTCAGCCATAGTAGATTTTAGTCATGTGTACACCATTGCTATCGCTTGAATCTCGAGCTTATAATGTGCTTGATGATTACATTGGAAGTGATCAATTTTCCATTCAGGTGAATGTATTAAACTACAATAGGCCACAAAAAATCCAGGTCAGGGATGGAGACTTGCGCAAGCTGATTGGGGGGAAAAGTTCCAGGAAAATTAGTGAAGTCTCTTTGCTCAAGGGGACTTTACTAGTTCTCGTACCCCAACGTGCTTGTACAATAATGTGAGTAAAATGCTTGCTTGATGCAGCATAGAGCCAGTATACCACTGACTATGGTGAGAACAACGTCGTCGTTGTCGTCCCTGGTGGAACAAAGATTGTGCATTAGCCATCAAGGCAAAGAAAGCAGCTTTTAAAAATTAAATCATTTTCCTACATTTGGAAAATATTAATCAATTCAAGCACGAGAGAGGGGGAAAAACGAGACGAATTTTAAACATAGTAAGAGGCAGTCATTGGCACGAGTATGTATCTTCTATAACATTACTATGCACCTCTTCCACGATGCGTGTGGAAAAAGGAATTAAATCAATAAGTGGACGTCAGGCGTAAACCACCATACCGCTCTCAAGGATGGCGGCAATTAGTACGACTCCAGCAGATTGGATTCCAGTACTGGGTACATCATTTTGCATCGGTAAGCAGTATGCACGATGAGATGCAGAATTTCTAGCACACAAAAAGCAGTTTTACAGCAGCTCGAAAAACTTAACTTCTCATCTGAAAACGATTGAGCCATACAACAGAGCGTTCTCTTTGTGGAGGAAGACTCCGTATGGGCGTTAAAGCCTCATTACGTTCGCACATCTGTGGGAGAAGAACAAAATGCACAACGACAGGTTTGTGCACCTGACTGATCACCTCATGGAAGTTATTATTTTATTTTTTAATATTTTGTGGTTGTCTGAATATTTCACGATATTGGCCGTCGTGCCATCTTAATCCACTTTCTCAAACCGCACAAAAGATAAAGTCGATTTTTGCCGACTTCATATCGCCCTATTTCTCTGGACACGTGCTTTTGCAAATTTTCGAAAAGATGATCAACAAACGGACTTAGTGGATGCTGGAGACACGCAGTTTATTGGGCGAAAACGTCCAATGTGGATTGTTTTTCGTCAAAGTCGTATGCACCATCGACCACTTAGGGTTCGATTAGAGGACGTTTATTAAAGAAGGGTTTGGCAAAACAACATGTTGTTGGTGTTTGCTTTTTGCATGGAAAAAGCATGATACAACATGGAGATATTAATATTCTTCAACAGATTCACGAGTGGGGTTTTCGAGGGCATCATGCCAAAATTTTTTAGAAAACTTTTTAAAAGAATAGAACTTTCAAAAGTGCGTGTTAACAATGTTTTGTCAGACTATTCTCACGGGAAACAGGGTACTCAAGGTCGGTCTTTGTTCGGTATCACTGTTTGCTAGTGGAATAAACAGTGTGGTGGATTGATCCCAAAGAGCCTAATGTCCGTGCCTATTTTTGTAGATGACACCTGGGAATCTTTCTACAGATCGGTAAATTTATCAAACAGCTCAACAAGACACGTGTCAAATTGGATGAACAAGTATAAGTGAATGGGCCTGTGGGAAAGCGGGGGACACGATTCTCTCCGAAAAAAAAAACTCAGTTGCATTCACTTTTGCCGTCTTCAAGGAATCCAAAATTGACCACAAACTATCGTTTAAACGATGAGAGAAACTCTATTCAAAACAAAATAGTTCCGTCTTCGCGGCATGGTGTTTGACAAAAAGCTAAACTGGAAAAAGACCACGTTGTTGAGGTTACGCAAAAAATGCATGTGAAAATCAAACTATTGAAAGTTCTCAGTAATACATCGTGGGGTGCAGATAGGAACTTGCATGTTGAAGAATTTACGGATCTCTAGTTTGCTCCAATGGATGGACTATGGATGTTTCGTTATACTCTTCTAGCAAGTAAGTAACACAACCTGAAACTTCTAGGACACTGTCCACCATTGTGCGTCTCTGTATTGCTCTTGGTGCATTTCGAACAAGCCCGTTGTGGTATCAGCTTGTATGCCGAGTCAGCTAGGTGTGTCCTCCTTAGCAGAACGGAGAAACTCTTGATGGTGTACGTATGTAATGAAAATTAAAGCTATGCCTAAACCATCCAGCAAATCGGAATGTTTTAACACGACATATGTCAGACACTTTGATAACAAACCCAAGGCATCTCTATTCCAAACGGGGTTAAGATGTAAACTTTTGTTTTTAATCTATAGAATTTTCCATCTGCCAAAAGTTTTAATTTTGTATTAGCAATAACCCGCCCTGGTTTACACAGAGCAGGTTATTATATTTGACCTTTGTCGTTTTGATAAAATCTCTAACTTGCGATTGTGTATTCAAAATTTAAATTTAGAAAAATCTTAGCCATGAACATCAAAGGTTTACGTTGGTATTCACAGATGGCTCCAAAAATGACAAACAAGGTTGGAAGTGCCTTTTATTGCCCTCCACTTAACTGAACGTTTCAGGCTAGCGTACGTGTGTTCAGTCTTCACTGCAGAGTATTTATTCGCCATCCGTGAAGCTCTTAAATACATTCTACGCTGTCGTTTGTGGGAGAATTACCTTTTGTGTTCAGATAGCTTAAGTTCACTTCAAGCTATAAACCTCATGTATTGCTAGTCTCATTGGTACAAGACATCCAATTCTATTTAGAAAAAAAACTAACCTCTTAATTTTGGATATAAATCGAGTTTTGCTGGATACCTGGGACCACGTGGGCCATCAGAGGGAAATGAACACCGCCTGAGCGGGCTGCGAAAGGAAGCTTCCCAGCCCGTCGGCGACGTTGATTCAATCGAGTTCCCGTCTCCAGATGTCAAAGAGTGGGATACAAGCAAAGATTGTTTCGGATTTGCGACAAGCATCGGGGATGTGTTGCCAAAATACCAAATTGCATAGTGTGATGCCCACATTGACTAACAAAATTCGTCCAACCTACGTCTCGACTCTCACCGTAGGAGAAGAGGTGTATTGTCTAGAATTTTTCGTATAAGGCCATACACGCTAACACACGGATATCTCTTAACTAGAGGGAGGGGAAAGGTTATTCCATAGTGTGAACATGTGATGTACCTTTAAACCGTGCATCATATGCTAGCCAGAATGTGCCAAATATGATGCACTTGCCGCACGCAATTTGATCTCTCCCAATCATATGAAGAACTTCTATCATATGATAACGGCGACAAACTTTCTAAATTTCTCATCCATTGTAATCTATTTAACAAAATTTAATTCACATTTTACACATTTGTTTCTTTTCTTTATTTTCATTTACATATATAACTTTTATTTTGCTATTACTTTCTTCATCATCAATTTATTTTGTTATTTATACACTTAGAAAACAATCTAATCATCAAACATACCTGCATTCATTCTTCTCATTTCCTTTGATTCACAGGCGGGGCAATATGACCAAACCCGGGTTGAAGCGCCCTAGTTTCTCACGTCGTCGTCGTCTCACGTCGTCGTCGTCAACGATTCACGAGTGGGGTTTTAGAGGAAACATGCCAAAATTTTAAGAAAAACTTTTTAAAAGATAGAATTTTCAAAGTACGTGTTAACAATGTACTGTCCGACTCGTTCTCACTGGAAACAGGTGTACCACAAGGCTCGGTCTTGTCGGTATCACTGTTCGCTATTGGCATAAACAGTGACGTGGATTGTATTCCAAAGAGCCTAATGTCGTGCCTATTTGTAGATGATCTGGGAATCTTCTACAAATCGGTAAATCTATCAACAGCTCAAAAGACACGTGGAAATTGGATTGAACAATATAAGTGAATGGGCTAGAAAGCGGGGGACACGATTCTCTCCCGAAAAAACTCAGTGCATTCACGTTTGTCGTCTTCAAGGAATTCGAAGTGACCCACAACTCTCGCTTAACAATGTAGAACTTCAATTAAAAAACAAATGTCCCTCTTCTCGGCATAGTGTTTAGTGAGAGCTGTTAGCGGAAAAATATTGCAAATCCGGAACCAGCGCCAAATTTGCATGGGGGTAGATAAAAATTCTGAATTAAAAATCCGCCGGGAGGCAAGCGATATCTCATCCCCAACACCCCCTAAATCATCCCCTAAAATTAGAATAATTCATAGCTCTAACCCAAAAAAAAATTTTTTTATTCAAATTAGTTATTAAAAATTTTGTTTAATGTGTTTAACCCAATCGGCCTATTCTCATTTCCTAAACCACATTTTTCAACCCCCCATCCCTAATTGTTTATAATATTTTTACCTTGATTTCCAGATTTACCAGTGAGGCACCTGGGGAGTTATCAGCATGAAATTTGGCATGAGGTCATAAAAACCCTGAAAAATAATAATCCGCCGGGAGGCAAGCGATTTTTCCCCCCCTTTTTTGTTCTCTACCACCCTTAACTTTGGGAAAAACGTAAGGTAGTATTTAATACTTTTTGAATATTCAATTGCTGATTAAAAATTATGAGTCGAGGGTTTTTTTAGTCCAGTCAACAAATCATTCATACAAAACAAAAAATTTTTTCACCCCCAACCCCCTAAAATCATACTTTAAGTGACAAACACTGTTTAGTAAGTTACCAACATGAAATTTGGCACGGTGGTAGATAAAAATATAAGAATTACTATTCGTTGGGAGGCAAACAATATTTTACCCCTAGTGCCCTCTATCATCCCTTAAATTGGATTTGGTACTAGGTCGTATTCTATACATTGTAATTATTAAAATTATCCAATAATATTATGCTCAAGCATGTTTCCATCCAATCAACCTATTTTCTCGTGATTTTTTTACCCCTACCCCTACCCTAATAGTGATTTTTTTCATCAACACTTATTAGCAGGGAAATTTGGCATGGTGGTAGATAAAAAATATAAGAATTACTATTCCTTTGGGGAAGTAAAGGATATTCCACCCCAAAGTACATCCCTTAAAATTGGAAAGAGTGTTCAATGATTGTTTTTTTTTTCATGGGTTTTATCTGGAAGAAAGTATTCAATTAAAATCTTATTAAAATTCAATAGTTTGGTTTATTTAAGAAATACAATAATAAGCATGTTACATGCGTTGGGTATCTATGATTACATGGTACAAGGTGGTTTTTTTCATACAATTTGTTACGAGTTTTGGGGCTGTGATATTACACTGTCACTTCAGACAAAACAAACCGTCATTGTTTAGGAAACTGCATTGATAAAAGAAGCAGCTATAAAATACCACCTTGTATTATGTAATCATAGATACCAACGCATAACATGCTTATTATTTTTATTTCTTTAAAAAAACCAAAACTATTGAAATTTTTAAATTTAAAATTTTTTAAATTTAATACTTTCTTCCCGATAACCACCCCTGAAAAAAAAAACGAATCTGAACACTCTTTCGAATTTTAAGGGATGTCTTGGGGTGAAATATCGTTTACTTCCCAACGGAATAGTAATTCTTATATTTTTATCTACCACCATGCCAAATTTCATGCTAATAAGTGTTGATGAAAAAAATCACTATTAGGGGTGGTGGTAAAAAAAAAAAAATCGCGAAAAAAAAATTTGGTTGAAATTTGGGTGAAAACATGCTTGAGCATATATTATTGGAAAAATTTTTATAATAACAATGTATAGAATACGACCTAGTACCAAACCAATTTTAAGGGATGATAGAGGGCACTAGGGGTGAAATATCGTTCGCCTCCCAACGGAAAAGTAATTCTTATATTTTGTTCTATCACCATGCCAAATTTCATGCTAATAAGTGTTGATGAAAAAAAAAAATCCCCTTTTAGGGGTGGGGGTAGAAAATCACGAGAAAATTAGGTTTTATTGGATGGAAAAATGCTTGAGCATAATATTATTGGATAATTTAATAATTACAATGTATAGAATACGACCTAGTACCAAATCCAATTTTAAGGGATGATAGAGGGCCCCTAGGGGTGAAATATCGTTTGCCCCCCAACCCGGGAAAGGTAATTCTTATATTTTGTTCTATCACCATGCCAAATTCCATGCTAATAAGTGTTGATGAAAAAAAAAACACTATTAGGGGGGGGGTAAAAAAAAAAACACGAGAAATTAGGTTGATTGGATGGAACATGCTTGAGCATAATATTATTGGATAATTTTAATAATTTCAATGTATTGAATACGACCTAGTACCAAAACCAAATTTAAGGGATGATAGAGGGCACTAGGGGTAAAATATTGTTTGCCTCCCAACGGAATAGTAATTCTTATATTTTTATCTACCCACCGTGCCAAATTTCATGTTGGTAACTTACTAAACAGTGTTTGTCACTAAAAGTATGATTATTAGGGTTGGGGGTGAAAAAAATTGTTTGTTTGTATGAATGATTTGTTGACTGGACTAAAAACACATCGGGCTCATAATTTTAATCAGCAATTGAAATATTCAAAAATGTATTAAATACTACCTTACGTTTTTCCCAAAGTTAAGGGTGGTATGAGAAACAAAAGGGGTGGAATATCGCTTGCCTCCCGGCGGATTATTTTTTTTCAGGTTTTTATGAACCATCATGCCAAATTTCATGCTGATAACTCCCTAGGTGCCTCACTGGTAAATGCTGGAAATCAAGGTTAAAAATATTATAAACAATTAGGGATGGGGGTTGAAAAATATAGTTTAGGAAATGAGAATAGGCCGATTGGGTTAAAAACACATTAAAACATTAATTTTAATAACTAATTTGAATAAAAATTTTTTTTTGGGTTAGAGCTATGAATTATTCTAATTTTAGGGGATGATTTAGGGGGTGTTGGGGGTGAGATATCGCTTGCTCCCGGTGGATTTTTAATTCTGATATTTTTATCTACCCCCATGCAAAATTTCACGCTGGTATCCCGGGTTTGCAATATTCAAGTGTTCCTTCCCCTTTTCAGCTCCACTATTTGACAAAAAGCTAAATTGGAAACACCCGTTGTTTAGTTACGCAAAAGATGGGTGTGAAAATCAACCTTTTGAATGTTTCATTAATACATTGAGGGGTGCAAAATAGGACTTGCGTGTTGAGATTTTACGGATCAATAGTTTGCTCCCAAAATGCACTATTGATGTTTCGTATATTCTTCAGCAAGTGACAGAACTACAGTTTTGCTGGATACCTGGGCACGTGGGCATAGAGGGAAATGAACACGCTGATCGGGCTGCTAAGGAAGCCCCCAGCGTCGCGATGTTGTTTTCAATCTAGTTCCCGTTCCAAATGTCAAGAGTGGATTCAAGCAACGTTTTTTTGAATTTCCCAACAAGCATTTTGGGAGTGTTGCAAAAGAAAAAATTTGCTAGTGTAATGCCACAAGGAAAAAAAAATTTTCGTTCACCACGTATAGACTATTGTACAGAAGGGGTTTGGTTTGTCCAGAATTTCGAATAGGCCCCACAAACTTTAAACCCACGGATATCTTTAACCAAAGAAAAAGGTGATTTCCATATGTCACAGGGAAAGTATCTTAACCGTACATCATATTCTAGCAGAATATCCCAAAATTTTGATCCTTTGCGAAGCAATTACCCCTTCCATCCATTAAAAGAACTTTATAAATTTTGATAAGGGCGAAAAACTTCTAAATTTTTCATCCATAGAAAAATATTTCCCAAAATCTAATTACGTCATACACTTCTTTTTTTTCTTTCTTTTTATTCAAAAAACATAACTTTTTATTTGGCTATTACTTTACCCATCGTAAATTTATTTGGGTTATTTTACACTTAGAAAACAACTTATCATCAAACACACCTTTAACTCTCCCATCAATTTCATTTCACAGGCGCGCAATATGAGCTAACGGGTTAAGCGCCCATTTTCTCACGTCGTCTCTTTTGATCACCACAGCTAAATGAAGCAAACTGAGGTTTTTTTATTACACTTGGTTCAAAGAAAAATCGGTAAAATTTTGGTTTGGTGGTTTTTGGCATTTTCGTATGTGTTATTCGGTTATCACGCCTGGGCCAAACATAGTTTACCCCAGAGGATGACCGTGATGATCATAAAAGTTAAAAAAGTTGAAATTTCATCTCGCAAACATCAGCTATTATGAAGGGGAGTATTTAAAGCTCCCCGAGGGAGCCCCTTAAATTTTTTTTTTTTTTTTTCCCCCCCCTCGGGGACATCTCCCCATTTCCCCTGCTTCCATGGCCCGACTTTGATTTAAATCAAGTTACCGTGTCAGATGCAAAGTGGATAAAAGAAGGATTGTTGGATTTGCACAGCATCAGGGAGGGGGTTGAAAATACAAAACACGATGTGATGCCCCCGAGTCATAAAAGTATTCCTCTTAGTCTCGACTCTCACGTAGAGAAGAGGTGGTATTGTCCAGAATTCTAATAGGCCACACACGTCTAAATCACGGATATTGCTTAACCCAGAGAAAAGGTTGTTCCCGATGTGACACACGTGGGTCCCTTTAACCGACATCATTTGTTAGCGGATGTACAAAATATGATTCCTCGACGTTATTTGATCCCCCCAAATCATATGAATAATTTTTTTCATAACGGGAACAAATTTTCAAAATTTCTTTTCCCAAGTAATCATTAAAAAAAAAAATCAAGGAAACCTTTTAAATTTTTTTTAACCAAATAAATATTATTCTTTTGCTTTTATTATAAAAGACATAAAACAAAAAAAAGTAATATAAAAACAACCTTTTACTAACTTCATAATTTTTCATACACGGTGGCGAAATATGACATAACCGGTTGAAGCGCCCTAGTTTTCACGCTCGCATTTAATATGGGACTTTCTCAGGCAAATGCAACAAATCTTTATTGTATTTTTGGGGAAATCTATTTTGTAAATCGCCTGATCTTGGTGGAGGGCCCGGTTGATACCACACGTGTGTTTTTCTTTCTGTCTCCTGGGGCACAAAAGAAACAGATAGGTATATTTTATTGTTTTTATAAAAATTTGTTAGTGTGATGCTGCCTAGGTTTTAATCCAGCCCGTTTCTGTGTTGACTAGGTATGTTGCGGAAAAGAAAATTTATTGAAAGGGGGATGCCCGGGGACTTTTTTAAAGGATCAATCCCTTGCATCGCATTAACGACCGAAGGAAAAACCCTCGAAACAAACCTTTAGTCAGGATTCCCGGGTCTCGATGGGATTTAAACCCCGGGGCCCTTTCCGAACAAAATCGCGTGCTTAATGCCCCGCCAAACACTTTCCTTTTCTTGGATAAATAGGGGACATTCACGTCTTTTTTTATCTATTTCTTTTTATAATAATAGCTTTGTTGTAAAATTTCTTTTGCTTTTTGTTTTTTTTTATAAGTCAAGATTTTCCACCCCCTTTCGGGGCCCGGGGGTAGAAATTGGGCTCAGAGCAGGCTCCTAATCGTTAAAGGGCGATTCAAGAAAAAAGCAAACCTAGCAAACATTAGCAAAACGAGCGGAGTATTTTACTCCCCGAATCTAAAAGCGAGCTCGGAAATCGTCTTAGAAGACCTTGCGCCCTTCCCTTGACACCCCTTGACGCGATGACGACAATGAACCAGAACGATGACAAAGACGATGACGACCACCACGTGAAAAACCCCTTTCCCCCCCTTACCTGGCGGGTTCTGCCGCATGGGCCCCCCTTCCCCCCCCCCACCCCAGGTTTAAGTGGTGCATTATGACCTAAGGTTGACGCGTCCTAAAATCCAAATAAAAAAAAAAAGGAAATTGGTAAAATATAATAAGAAAAAAACATGCATAATAAATTATTATTACAGGGCATTGAAAGTAAACTCCCCTGTAGAAAATCACGGCCTCAAATAATAATGTAAACAAACGGAAAAATTTTGAAGCTTCCCCTCAAAAAGGGCTGTGGGGACGCATTGTTGAAACATTTCACTTTAAAATTTTTTTATTTTTTCTTGGTCGAAAAATTTTGGGCGTCGTTGTTAAATGAAGTTTTGTAACAAAAAGGGAAAAAAACTGACTCTATCGGATTATTAAAAATGATGTATTTTGATCAATCACAAAAAATCTGAAGCCAACAGAGGTAGGGTTTAGTCTCTGGGGTTCACGTTTAGTCGGAGGAAAGTATTGGTCTTGAGATTGGCAGTCTTGTGACCATCAGAGAACTTTCATAGTGGGGTCTGAGGTATAACGTGCCTGTTTTTCTGGGGAAAAAAATGGTGGCGTTTCCCATACTTGGGCCCAGTAGGCTATCCGCCTGTGGTGGTTTTACCAGATGGGGGATGACCTGGGGTAAAAATTTAAACACAAGACATGACTCTGCTAATTTTTTTTAAGGCAAGAAAGGAAAAAAAGACCATCTCGGAAACTCAGCAAGTAAAACGGGGAGAATAACCCCACAAAACAAAAGGCGAGCTCGGGCCCGGCAGCTAAAAAACTGAAAAAACTTCTCTCAACCAAAACCGGGGGGTTTGATCAAAAATGAACTTCCCTTTCCCCAAAAATCCACAGGTCCCTTTCTGATTTTGGCGGTCGACGCGGGACCCCCCCCTTCCCCTTTGATTTCCCCCCATACGACGGTGACAATGAACGAACGATGATGATTTAAAAAGACGAGACGACCGCGTCCGGAGAACCCCCTTTTCCTCCCTTTTTCCGTCCGGGTTCTGAACAGTTTGGGCCCTTTCCTCTCCATATCCTTGGGCTAGAGTGGTGCATTATGACCAAAGATTGACTTTTCCTTAATCCAAATAAACAAAAAACATCCGTCGGGCCAGGGTAGAATTCCCATTGCATGGTTACTAACGTAAAAAGCGTTCAGAGAAAAAGTCCACCTCGCAAACATCAGTAGTAAGGCGGAGTATCTTACTCCCCAAATAGAGGCAAACTCAGCAATCGTCGTCGAGGCCTTCCCCCCTTCCGGACGACCCCCGGCGACTAGAAAATGAAACCCCCAAACGATAAAAAAAAGACGATGAGCCGCGACGTGAGAAACCCCCATTCTCCCCTTCCCCGGGGGTGGTTCTGACCATCATAGCCCCCATCCCCCCCATATCCCCTAGGCTAAAGTTACATTATGAGCTTAACGCGCTTTTGACGCGTCCTTATCCAAAAAAAAAACCAAAAAAAAAAAAGCAATCAAATTAATATTATATTTTACTACTTATTTTTTTCCTTTTAAAAACCTAGAAACTTCTTATTTTAAAAAACCAATCACACTTTAATTTCGTTAACTTTCTTTATCACGGGCATCACGATAGACCAAACCGGTTAAGGCGCCCTAGTTTCTCACGTCGTTGTAATCCCTGCGTTCCGCCCCCGCCGACTCTGTAGGTGTCAGAGGCGAAGAAACCCCCCGGATTTTTTGGATTGGAATAACCCTTTACTGTAAAATATAAAATAGTTAATCAAAATACATTATACAAATAGAAGTACAAATATCAAATACGCTTTTAAAAAAGAAAAGACAACACGCTTCAAGGTTACTAAAAGTAGAAAATAAATGCTTTCTTTAAAAAATGCATACAAATGGAAAGATAATATAAAAGTGCAGTCACAAATTTTAAACTGGCGAAACAGCTTTTTCTTATTTTTACTGTAACATTGAACCCAAATAATTTTGAACCCCCGGGGGGCCCGGGAGGGAAATTTGGCCCCAGAGATGACTCTGCTAATTCGTCAAAGGCGTTTCAAGAGAAAATGTCCCCCTCCAAACACATTTATAAAAATAGGTATGGTATTTTCTTCCCCGAATCAGAGGCGTTTTTTGGCAAAATCGTCTGCATGGGACACCCCCCTTTCCCCTTTGATACCCCCCCAGCGACGATGACAAGGATACATCAAATGATGACAAAGATAGACGACGCGACGCCTCCTCCCCATATCTCCTATGATGTAGCAAAATAAAACTGTGATGGTTCTAACCAGCATGGGCCTTTTCTACATTTCTCCTGGGCTTCCGACCTATTAGACCTATTTGTTATCGCGATATTAAACATAGTGAATAAACCCAAAAAATGCTTAGTTATTTTTTTACTATGTGTGGAGTGATCACGTTAGTTTAATTCCCTTGGTTTTTTTGAAAAATATTATTGACTTATACAATATAATAATTAACACCCCCACATTTATTAAAAAACTTATTATAATAAACATTTAAATAATCGTGTAACAATAGTTTTTTTAAAGTGGTCTTCATTCTGAAAAAACAACAATCACGACTTTGAGACCCAGGGCCTCACAGAACAGTACTTTTTCTCACATTCAAAAAAAATGGTCAATTGCGTAGGAATCTTTCATCACGGAAAAAAGGGTTTTTCCAGATGTGACACATGGATGCACCTTAAAGGGCTCTACGGGCCCCTGTTTTTTTACCCTGCGTTGCATTTTTTTCGTAGTTCCGTTGAACAAACGATACAATTGAGATTTTCCCGATATTATTGTTTTATTTCACTCAGAAAGACGCCTAACATCACCCGTGTTGCCGTGTTTCAAAACAAACAACGGAAACACGTCGCTCAGCCGAAACGTTTAGTTAAGGGGAGCAAAAAAGGCACTTACAACCTTGTTTTATTTTTGGGGCCATCTGTGAATACCCTTAAAATTTTTTCTCCATTCTACCATCTCTTTCATTATTCATTATATTTTATTTAATAAACTAAAAAACAAAATAAACACAAAATACAATATCCAGGCAACGCAATATGATAACGGTCGACGCGCCCTTAAGCAAAAAAAAACCCAAAAAAAATAAAAGAATTTATTAAGATAATAAAAAGCTCGCAACAAAATTTATTCTATTTTTCCTTTCAATATCACGGGGGGCAGTATGACCTCACGGTTAAAGGGATTGATTCTCTAGATGTTTAAACATTCTTAAAAAAAAGCTTACAAAATATTGGCTACATTAAAAATAACGTTTTGTTTGCTAAATGTGCAATCTTGTTTAAAATTGTTTTTATCCAGTGTAGGAAAGCCCCGATCCCGGCTCTGCTGATTGTAAATGTTGATAAAAAGAGACAAAGGGGCACTCGCAAACATCAGCTAGTAAGAAGGGAAGTATATAACTTCCCAAATAAAAACCCCCCTTTGGGGCCCGCGGTAGAATTTGGCCCCTAGCATGGCTCTGCTAATCGTAAAAGGGCGATTAAGGAAAAAGTCCACCTCGCAAACATCATAGAAAGAGTGGAGTATATTCCTCCACGAAACTAGAGGCGAGCTCTGGCAAATTTCCCCGTCAGGGAAATTGGCCCCCTTCCCTTTTTCGACCCCCCGACGATGAGACGACAATGACCCCACAACGATGACGAGACAATGACGACCGCGCGTAAGAACACCCCTTTTTCCCCTTCCGGGTGGTTCTGACCAGCATGGGCCCCCCCTTCCCCTTCAGGTTAGAGTGGGATTTTGACTAACGGTTGAGCGTCCTAATCCAAATATTATAAAAAAAAATTATTTTGGGTTCATAAGTACATAAACTTTTTATGATTACTGGTGCCACCCCGAAAACACCCCAAAATCTGCTTCCTGTAGAAGGTTAAAAAGCCACCTTTCAAACATCACGCGTATCCGCGTCACCCCTTCGTTACACCCCTTTGAAAATATATATATATTATTTAAATAACTATATAAACTAGTAATCGCAGGAGGTGTCTATACCAACGGTTGACCTGCCTTCACCTAATAATCTTAAAAACTTCACTGGTATGTTGGGGGGTACTTTACTCTCTGAAACTGGGGGCGAGACTGGCGGTCATCTCTGCCATTTTTATGAAAATAATATTTATATGACCTCCTTGGGCCCCGGGGGAGAATTTGGGCCAAGCATGGCTCGCTTAGCGTAAAAGCGATTAAAGAGAAAAAACACCTCCCAAAAATCCCGCTAGTAAGAGCGGAGTATTTACTCCCCGAAACTAGAGGCGACTCTGGGAAACGTCGTGGGGGCATTTTCCCCTTCCCCTTTACGACCCCTTTTCCGATGAAAAGACACAACGAACGAGACAAAGACGTGACGACCCGGGCGTGAGAAAACCCCCCTTCCTCCCCTTTTCCCTGGCTGGTTTGACCAGCATGGCCCCCCCCCCTCCCACCCCCCCCCCCCAAAAAGGGTAAGGGTTATTTGACCAAAAAAAAGTTGAGCGTTCTTAATCCAAATAAACAAAAAAAAACAAATATAAACTGCGACAAATTCAAAATTTTTATCCAAAATAATCTATTTTTAAAAATTAATTTACATCATAAATCATTTTTTTAAAACTATGGTTTTGCTGTAAGCATCACTACATTTTCTTTTTATTAATATAACACTTTTAAAACAATATAACTCATTAAACACACCATATACTCAATCATCAATTTCCCAAAATCAAAGGCGGCCAATTGACTAACCGGTTTTAAGCGCCCTAGTTTTTTCACGTCGTTCGTCTTTCATGTCCTATTAATCATTAAAAATCAAGGAAAGAGAAAAAGGCCACCCCTCAAACTCAGCTAGCAATAAAGGGGAGTACTACCTGAAACCCCGGGAAGAACAATTATCAAACATCATCTTCCCGATTATCAGTGGTAAAAAAGGGAGTATTTTAATTCGCGAAACTAGAGGCGAGCTCGGGGAGCGTTGTCGGGGATCTTCCCCTTTCCCTTGACCCCCTTCCCCCGACGATACAACGACGACATTACAACAAGACGATAACAAAAAGATGGAAAAAACGATTTAGAAACTTCTTTTCCCCGTCTGGTCCTTTGCAATTTGATCTTGCCGTTGATTGCCCTGAAGCCGAATAACCACGTAAAAACACTTACGTACCTAGTTTTTAGAAGGAGACTTACATCCATTTGTTAGTGGAAATAATTTGGTTAAACAAAAATTTTTCATCCAAAAATATGTTTAAGAACAAATAAATTAAAAACACAAATTTATCATATCTTTTGTATCTTTTTTATTTTGTTTCATAAACTTGTAAATCAAATTAAAATGAAAAAAGAAAAATTTGATTAATAAACTAAAATCTCACCAAACGGGCATTTTTTCCAAAAAGTGGGAAAAGCACGCTTTCCTAGCGCTGTCGTAAACTAATATTGGCGTGACCCTTTTCACTCCTTCCTCGCTTGACGACTACGACCATGAGTCCCAAAACCCCCCCCCCCTTCCTCCCCAAAACCCCGGGGTGGTTCAGCCCAAAATGGGGGGGGACTCTCCCCCCGTATCCCCTAGACAAAAGTGGCAGTTTTTCGCTGCAAGGTTTTCATTGGTTCCACTGGGTCCGGGTAGAATCCCAGAGCTGGCCCGCTAATCGTAAAAAGGCGATTCAAGAGAAAAAGTCCAATCTCAAACACAGCTAGTAATAGCGGAGATTTACCCAAATAAGGCGAGCTCTGGCAATCGTGTCGGGGACTTGCCTCCTTCCCTTTAGACCCCCGGCGACGATTACAATGAAACCAAAGAACGATGACAAAAGACGATGACGACCCCGACGGGAAAACCCCCCTTTTCCCCCTTTCCCGTGGTTTTTTTTGACCCGCATGGGGTCTCCCCCCACCCCCCTTAGGCTAGAGTGGTGCATTATGACCAACGGTTGTCGCGTCCTTAAACCCAAAAAAAACCCCAAAAAAAACAACCCAAACCCTTGGCCCCCCGGCCCCGTATCCCCGCCCTCCCCTTGCTGTGGCTGGGTTTGACCAGTACAAGCTTGTCCACCCCGCGTTTTCACGTCACTTTACGTTCCTCCCCTTTGAAAAAATATAATTTTAAACTAAATAATAAAACATTATCCAGGAGGGGGAATATGACCTAAAGGTTTCGTCCCTTAAAAACCCAATAAACATCAAATGAACAACAACAACAAACCCCTAGGCAGAGTGGTGCATTATGACCTAAGGTTTACGCGTCCTTTAAATTTAAAAAAAACCTTAAACCATAAAAAAAACTCAACTTTGCATCATATGCAGCAAAATGTCCATAATTTGGGATTGCAACGTAATTTTTTTCTCTCCAAATCATATAGAGAACTTTAAAAAAAAAATTTAACTCACGTATACACTTTTTGTTTTTGTTTATTTCCATTCAAAAACGTCGTTCATGATGATGTAATATTTTATTTTTATTTTAAATTAAATAATCACCCTATTTTTATTTTCCCGTAAATACACTTAGAAAACAATATTGTAATCCCCTAACAAAAAAAGGCGACGCAATAGGACCACACCGGGGTGAAGCCCCTAGTTTCTCTCACGCCGTGTGTGTTATTATCCATAAGTATCTCTCCAGCATGGGCCTTCATTTTAATCCCTTTGTCCCGTATTTTGTGGGAAACCCTCCCCCTCCCCATAACGACTTATCCGAACACTCCTTTCCTCTCCCCATCCGTGGTGGGATGCCAGCATGTGGGTTTTTTTGCCTATACCACTTGGCTAGTTTGGGGCAAAAAGACCTAACGAAAAACTCCTAACCTGAAGTATTTCCCATTCCTTTTAACAGCCCGCCCGGATAAGACAACACGCGGGGACGTTATGAATTAAATATCTCACTGATAAGGTTTTTTTGTGGGCGATGACAACCCACGATGAAAACTTGTATTCATGCCCCCCACAAGTGTCTGATAGAAGGGGGGAGTACAATCGTGCTTTGTACAGGGCTCTAGAAAAATCTTCCCCTTTCATTCGCATTGACATTGGAAATCCCCCGGACAAAAACCTTAGTCGGGGAAAAAGGGCTTGATGGGGTTTAAAAACCCGGGGCGTCTCAATCAGAATGGCTTGCTTTAAAGCCGAGCCAGCACTTAGCTCGTCCGTTTGGGCTTTCCGGTTTCCCCGTCTGGGGCCCGGGTAGAATTGGCCCAGGCATGGGTTGCGATCGTACAAGGCATTCAAGTAAAATCCCCTCGCTAACACAGTAGTGAGGCGGGGTTATTCCCCGAAAAAGGCGAACTCTGGCAATCGTCGGCGGGGAACCTCCCCCTTTCCCTTTTCGACCCCCAACGACGATTTTTAATGGCAAACGAACGATGAAAAAGCAATGACGACCCGCGACGTGAGAAACCACCCTTCCCCCTAACCCGTGGTGTTTTTGACAAGATGGGCCCCCCCCCCCATATCCCCCAAGTTAGAGTGGTGCATTATAACCAACGGTTGACAATCCTTAATCCAAAAATATGAGGCCCGTAAACCAATTTAAAACCAAAAGATATAACAAATGTAGATGTAGAACCTAATAGAGATAATTTCGAACTCAAACAAAAACATTCTATTCCTTACAATATCACTGCGGCTTGTTGACCTCACCTTGAACCTCCTTGATTTTTTTGTGGATCACTTCTTAGATGGTTTACTTCTGGCAGTTTTTCAGGAGTATCGGCTCATTATAAACTAAGTAATGTTTGGAGGTGTGATCGAAGTTGGGTAAAAATAGTTTGACCCAGGTAGCAAAAATATTTCATTTTCCCCAAAATGTAATACAATTCAAAAAAATTTTTCTTTGCTATTACTTTTACGACCTTTATTTCTTTTCTTTTATTAATTACAAATCAATTAATCATCAGAAAAATCAAAAAACAATTTCTTTAACTTTTAATATCACGGGCGGCGAAATATTACCTCCCCGGTTTAAGCTCCCTGTTTCTCACGCCAAAGAAAATTTGGGGGGGGTGTTCTACCAGCTTGTGATTTTCCCTAATATCCTCTAGGTTAGATAAAATTTTACATTTGACCAACTTTTTATGCCCCCTTACATAAAATGAACTCAAATTCCTTGTCTGTGGAAAGCATGAAACTTTCCTCCCAACACTAAAAACAAAAACTCACTTGTGTAGGTATTAAAAATTTAAAACTTTAGAAAGATTTCCAGAACATAAAAGGTTTATTTTTGGTATTTGAATAAAATGGAGGTTTTTAAATTTGGGAACTGAAATTTTCTTTTTAATTTAAAATTACTTTATTTTAAAAAAACTAGAAACCCCATTTTCAGTCCATTTAAAAACCCTTTCGTTGCTAGTGACTAAAAAAAAAGATCTAAAAACAAAAACATGATGTGAGGTCACAGCCCCACAATGCATAAAATATTATCCCTTTTTTTATCTAAAAACTTTCCCCCCCCGTTTTTTTGGAGTCAAAATAAAATGAAGATTACAAAGACATGGTAGGGAGAGGAATTAAATGACAAATTTGGTCTTTCACACTTTTGCGACCCAATCGATTTTGACAACTCGAATACCCCCATCAAACCCCGGGGCAGATGCTTTCTAGGGCCCCCCCGTTTCCATTGGAGAGGAGGCAGGTCACTCGAAAAGGCCCCCCCCCCCAAACCATTCCCGGTTGTAGGTTGTTTTGGGAAGTAGACCATTTCTGCGTGTGGAGCCCGTTAGGTAGCCCCCTTGACCACTTTTTCCAAAACTGCTGGTGCAATTTTGGGACCGTTTGCCAACGTGTAACTGGTTGATTGTCGACGTTTTAAGAAAGGGGCCCTCAGGGTTTTATGGAGCGCCTATGAGAAAATGACCTGGACAAAAAAACGTTGGACATTAGGACGTTTGACAAAACGGAAAGAGGAGGGAAAATTCTACATGCTTAAATTTGAAAAAGTGAGACAAATTCTTCAAACTCGTGTAGCCGTCCTACCACAGTTTCAAAAAATTTCATGGACTTACTGCAGCTTCCCAGAGACCACCAAATGTGGTGCACTGGGGGGAAGAAGTCCCACGTAAATTGTTCTTTACAGCAACCCCTTGATCGATCGCAGAACTTTTCGGAGGAACGCCTTCCCAAACTCTTGAAGTTAGGGTTTTGACCCCACAAGCGTAGCATTGCACTGAAAATGTGTAGACACTTGCCTCTTCTGGCTGTAAACCTTCTTAACGCTGCTATAAAGGGCCCCGCCCTTAAATTTTCACTAGTTTTCCCAAATGTACAGCTTTTTTGCAAAGCATACAAAAATTTCAAAAATAGCATTTA
Source organism: Sweltsa coloradensis (assembly GCA_024449915.1). Classification (NCBI taxonomy): domain Eukaryota; kingdom Metazoa; phylum Arthropoda; class Insecta; order Plecoptera; family Chloroperlidae; genus Sweltsa; species Sweltsa coloradensis. The sequence continues at coordinate 1,591 of JAMZAV010012989.1, read as the reverse complement.
ATTGATTTTTTGGGGTACGACCAGTCCCTTTTTTGAAAAAACCCGCATAATTACCCTGTGTTCACAAAAAGGGGAGATAGTTGAAAACCCGGGGTTTTGGTAATTGACCCATCAATTGTTTTGATGTTGATTCTTCAGTTTGAACAAGGTAAAACATTTATGAATGCAATTTTGAAACTTTTTTGCTCGGGATCCAAATTGCTGGCGCAATGATGCAGTTTTTCAATTGCGGACCAGCAGAAGTAGCTGAGATGTTTAGAATTGATAATCAATTTAGTAAAATCATGATTTGGTGGCAAATAAGGGATGCTTTTTATCGTATGGAAGTTCTGAAATTTTTTAGCTCCTACCGACTCGCAGGAACTTTTCATGCTAAAAAGGATGAAGATTTAACAGTAAGCTTTTCTTTGAAACTTTTACCCTTTTTCTTTAAGCTCTTTAATTTCAAAAAGGTAACATCTTTTTGCACACATTTAATGCAAATTTTTAGAGCAAATTTCAGTCCTCAGCGATAGCACACCCGACTTTCTTTTTCATCGAATTCTTACAATTGAAGTTGAATCGCAAAAAAATAGCAATACGTGTGTCGTTTCGAGAGTGAGAGATTTTGGAAACATCTCGGTTGTTAGATTAGTAACTAAAATGGTGTTGACAATTCTCGTTTTTTTGGATATGGAAATTTTCACGGGGGGGGGCAAAGGGACGGATAGGGCCACGATAGAGAGGTTGCTGTAGCAGTCAGGTCCCGTGCCCCATATATCAAATTTTTTTAAATGTTTTTTGGATTCAGTCCCTTGAAATAAGGGCTGCTGGGTTGTGGTTTTTGAAATTACGGTTTACAAACCTTAACAATTAGTTTTTTTTGAATTTTTGGGTACCTGTTCGCAAAAAAAATGTTTCCCTCATTTGAAGACGAGGGGTAACCCTGATATTTTTAAATTTTTTTTAATTTTTTTTAATTTTAATTTTTTATTTGGACAAATTGTACATTTTAGTAACAAAAAACACAATTTTTTTGTATGTGTCTTTTTGCTAAATAAAAAAAAAAAATTACAAAACTTAATATAATGAGAAAATTTACATAATATGTAAACATTGTAAATAAATAATTATTGAAAAGTAATAAAATATGGTTTATTTTATTATATTATAGTTAATCAATAAATATCAAGTGATAACAGGGAATTTCTGTGAGTGTACATTTAAGTAATCAATAAGATAATAGTAGGTTTTGAATTAAAAAATTTTTTGAGTTTATGTTTTAAACGGCAACTTGAAATGTTTTTAATGGGTTTGGAAATGGTTATAAAAAGATTTAGTAAGTAGTCTGAGTTTATTGTCCAAGTTTTGTGTGATTGAGTTTGCTGTAGGGGATTTTTTTTTCGTGTGTCTGATAGGACATTTTCATTTACGAGTAGGTGTGATATATTTTTTAATTACTAATATTGTTTGAAAAAAAGTATAAACAGAAAGGTAAAGGGTTTTGTGGCGTATAAAAAAGGTTTTCAGGGGGTTTTGTGGGGTCAAGGGGTTTTTTTTTTTGAAAAAAAAAAATTGGGTTTTCCCTTAATTGCTTTTTTTTTGTATAATA